>JAUJPO010132541.1:0-20807 GCA_032270745.1 Tiaropsis multicirrata | reverse complement strand
TTTTTCTTTGGTTCAATTTATGAATTGAATGAATATTTACAAATATTATATTGAAATTATTGAATTTTGCTACAAACTGCCACCCATACCCCAGAGAGAATAGCCCAATCCTTTGTAATGTATAGTGTAATGTATATGTTTGTTGATAATATTCTTACGCTGTGGGGTATGTTTTTTGTTATATTTATTTGTCTTGGGTAAGACAAATTGAATTTGTTGTTCACCAGGCAGATCATCAGAAAAATATGGGTTGGTCGGTAAAATAAAAATATTAACTTCATAATTTAGGGTTGACAACAATGGCAGCCCCATACGTCACATTTATTGTTCGGTAGGACTGCTTTATATACTGCAGTTATTGTTTGTTTTGACGTAAATTTCCGAAGAAGGTTTGCTTGGGTTTGCGCCGTCAAGTATGTGATTTGAAAAATTTGACGAAAATCAATTTTCTGGTCTTTTTTGGGTCTATCTGTGTACATAACAAGGATCAGGTCTATAGAATAACACATTTAATTTTTCTCGCCTTATATTTGTTCGGTGTAATATGTCTCAGATCTGTTTTAGATGCTGTATATTTTACTTTATCTTTAAGGACTCTGACCATAGTGAATTTTCGTAATTTGTGAAGCATCAAATGTTAATTTGAACGTTACATAGGCCATTAAAGTATTATCGTGTTATACATTTTTTTGTTAGGCCAATCATTTCTACATCTTTAAATATAGAAATCGCAACAAAAAAATTTATGATGAAGAATTTGAAGACTTTTACGAAGAAGAGTATTTCAACTTTGAGGACCTTGTTCTCGGTGAAAAATGAACACTTTAAATTTATTTTTGGTTCAGATGACGTGTCTACTTTGGAACTGAATATAAATTTGCGGAAAGTTTTTGTGACAGCTTCTTTGTCTCAAAATCTAGAAAATAGTGGTTTTTCATCAGTTTTTCAATCATAATTTTCAGTCATAACTTTTCACGCATTGGATGAGAAAAATTTTCCGCAAAAGTCTAAATAACACAACTATTTGTGAGTACTTTAGAAAAGATCCAAAGGAAAAAGCTCTATTTCCCATCGAGATTAAGCATTTTTGTAAAAAGTACATGATTAACGTCTTTATCACGTCTTTTTAAGGTTCATGCTTCTTAAAAATCATTTCTTAATTACTCATCATAAAATTAATTAAAAAAGGTTTTTCAAAAGCAGTCTGTTCCTAAAAATGTCAAGAAGGTGAAAACAAAAGATTTTATCTTCAAATTCCAAAACCGATTTTTCACTATGGTCAGAGCCCTTAAGTCCAATGAATGCGTCAGATTTTTTTTAAATATTGTAGCGATTTTGTACTTCTTCAAATTAATGTAAATTAGATTATCAGAGAATATATGAAGCAAAACGCATTTTCCTTTTGTTAATGTCTTTTAGTTGTTACCAGACGTACACTTTTTTATAAGAATAATGAGGCTGAAAAAAATAAGAATAATTTAAGAACATTACTGAGGCTAAAAGTACATGTTTTTGCATCTTTTTGTCTTTTTTTTCCCGATACATCCAGACAAAAAAAATGGGCTTTTCTCTCTTTTTCTCTTACCCCCCCTGGGTATCCGTGCTGAAAAATTTGAACCCACCTTGATATCCTTTGTTTTCGAATTATTCTTACCCCCTGGATATCCTAGGGTATTGAACATTTCAAACCCCCTTCTATCCTCAACAGCGGCGGGGGTACGGATTTTTTCGGGAAAAGCCTATTAGCACCATCAATCTATAATCACGTTAACAATACACGGGTTTCAGAATCAGCAAATCTCTCTAAAGCGGATATCGATGGTGAAAAAAAAGGGTCCGCCTTATAGAGGTGTCCGCCTTATAGAGGTGTCCGCTTCATAGGAGAGTGAACTGAAATCCGTTCGTTCCAAGGAATAGTGTCCATATATAATATAGAGATGTCCGGTTTATACCATGTCCGGTTTATAGAGATTCCACCGTATTTATATTTTAACAACTCTGCATTACCGAGTAAGTACAGAACAACGGTTTGACGTCCAAAAGACGTCAAAACCATCACATGGACATTAAAACAACGTCGTCTCGTGTTTACTGGTATCTCAAATCCTATATGGAATTATTTCTATTTTATCTTTTACTTCACAGTGAAAAAAAAATGAATATATATAGAAAATGTAAGAACATGAAAGGCAATCATATATGGTTATTTGTTGGAGTAATACCAAGGATACCAAAACCATGGCTTGGTGGAATATATATCATCTCATATGAGTACTATACTAAAAGTAAGGTAAGTTTTGCATTTATGTATGTATTTGTTTGATGCCATATCTAAACAAAAACTAAATTTTTCATCTCTCGCGAAATTTTCAATTCATGATGGCCATTACATGATCTATTCTACGGAAACATCCCAAGAAGCCGGATGTTCCACAAGTTTCAGTTGTAAAAAACTTCAAAATAAATGGCAAAATTTGGATTTTTTAGGTTTTTCCGTATACTAAAAAAATACGTAATTAATATCATCAATACAATGTATCTGTAAACGGAGCAGAAGCCCATATGCTAGAGTTAACGAATTTTGTATTAGAACCTCGGGTGTTCCGAATGGAAATGCAATGCTCATGATGTAAAGATAAAACAGAACACGGATTTGTCACATTGTATCCCAGTTTGTTGCGTAGCACCCAAATTACAACTTTTTCCATTCCTCGGATATTGTATAGTTGTGACTCAAGCTTAATGAATTGTCTTTTATGAATTCTTTCTTTGACGTGAAAAACAAACCCGTCGTGCGCATAACTGTAGGCCTTATTGCAAATTCCCATTTTGGGGTTTTTCGGAACACATCGGATTCAAAAGAGAAGGATGACGCGTTAGGGCGTATATTTTACGATGAGTTTTGAGATATTCGTGATCTAAGTGTTGCCAACCATCCCCAAAAATGATATCTTGGTTGACCACAGCGACGATGTGATCGTGGAAACATTTAGTGGCGTGGTCGAACGCATCTGGTATTGACAATTCTTTATCAATATTTTGTATGAGCAGTTTGTGACTGTTATCAAGGTCTAAATGTAGTACATATTCAGCTACGGCTCGTGATTCCGTCAGCAAAACTATAGTCTTGATTTGTGGATGGTTTAGGTTCCTCTGTAAAGTATTCAACAACTCCATCCATCGTAGATCAATATTTTCTTTCTGTGGAGCTTTACCATTATACATTTTCAATGTCCGTAAATGTTCTGATAAAGAGATGAGATTTGTCACCAAAACTATCTTATTCGAATCTTGGCATATTGGAACACAATGTAAAGAATTACGGAACCGAGCCTCGTTTCGTTGTCCTTTTGGTAGTTTTGGCACCAGTTCAAACTGTAGGTAACTTATTTCTTTTTTGTTTTGTAGGTAACTCTGTAGGTTCCGTTTGCTGTCTTTGACAATTCTTTTCATGCGCATGCGTGGTAAATCGTCACTCATAACGCATCGGTAGTCTAAATCTAAATCCATGCCTTCGTAAAAGTTCTTCTGTTCTTTGAGCATGATATCATAGCTGGAGGGTCCCATAGAAGACCAATACATAAATAATGACCAAGTAAACAAGAATGTTATCCCTTTTATAATAAGGCTGATACCCGCCATATGTTTAGATTGATGTCAGCATATCTATTATTCACTGTCTATTTGCAGAGATCTGAAACGAAAGTTAAGACAGAAAGTGGAAATAAAAACGTCACATATACCTCAACAACTTATTACCAAAATGTAAACTACACAACCATGGCATTAATTTTGGAAGAAACAGAAATCAAATAGAAATGAACTCGCTTAGAAAATGTAAAACTACACAATCCTGGTATTAATTTTGGAAGAAATAGAAATCAAATAAAAGAAGAAAGCAGACGAAAGAAATCAAACAGAGTCGCATAATGAGTATGTGTGGAGAGTACGAGGAAGTCCACGGGACGGACTTTACCTAAAAAAGATTTTTAAGCCAAAGTTATTGTAAAACAAGATCAGCGAGAGGCCCTTGTGTGCCTATACCTGTAATTCTTTATAATAATAATAATAATAATAAATAGAAATGAACTCGCTTAGAAAATGTAAAACTACACAATCCTGGCATTAATTTTGGAAGAAATAGAAATCAAATAGAAATTAACTCTTTTATAATATTTATGATATCCATTACATAATTTTTTATACTGAAACATCCTAAAAAATATATCGGATGTTTGCCACCAGTTTTGAATTTCTAACAATAAAACAAGTGGCAAAGGATCCGAATTTTAGGAATGTTTCCGTAGAGAAGATTACGTAATGAATATCTTGAATTGTAGACAACTGTAACATGAAACGTCGTTACGCATTTGTAAGCATACGTAAAATTCAATGTATCGGAAACATATGAAAAGTCGTTATGTGTATGTAAGCATGTATGTTATAAATAAAGGCATTATGTTTTTACAACATGTTGATTGTTACAGGATGTCATTATAGTTTCCGTAAAATGAGAAAGACTTTTTGTGCAAAATCTTGCAATTTTGAACCGCAACCTATGCGAACCTACACAACGACGAAAAATACATGACTACAAATTTTTCAATTTATGATATCGTAATTATACGAGGTAAGCACCTGGATTTTTAGCTTTCGAAGTCATGATATGTATTACGTAATCATTTTCTACGGAAACATCCCAAAAACGCCGGTTGTTTGCCACTCGTTTCATGTTAACAATAAATTCAGGGAAGAAAATCCAACCAGACCACCAACCCAATAGTGTGCACTAGTTGCAATTAGCAACTTTTTTTTCTCGGAAATTTTATCAAAAATGAGTCTCTCTTAACTAAGGTAAGGTAAAGTAAGTCTGTAAGAGCCTTTCTTAATCCTTTTAAATAAATAAATATCATTTTAATTTAATTTTTAAGTGGCTATAAGCCATGGAAAAAATTCAACACTTTTCAAAAGGAGCCACTATAAAGTAACGAAATGAAAAAGTGAAATTGGGCCGATTGACACTGAGGGTTGATATGATATGATTTTCTCTTAATCAGTGATTAACTGTTTATTTATAAACGGGAGAAAATCATCGGAGATTCCTCTAAATAAGAAACTCAAATTAGCACGCATTCATACACGGCAAAAATTATTTTTCGATTTATATCTGATTTCTGATAAATGGGGGTCCCAGCAGACATTGTTTGGACGTCAAAACAACGTTCCGTGTCGACTGGAAGCGCCCTTTTAAAAATGATGTACATACAGTATATTCTTTTTCAGCAAATTAACAATTATTTTTCAAACCTTTCATTCTATGTATGGTGCTTTCAGTATGTTATGCAATGTGGTTTGGCGTAAATGAGATTTTAATTTTTTTCGTTTCCTTATGAATCAAGCTATTTGACCATAAACATTTAATCTCTAAATTATATTGTTCGTTGGGGCCAATTCACACTGCGTGATTTTCTTGATACGATTAAAACTGAATTAAAATTGAAATTAAAATTGAACGTATTGTTAATCCGAAAGTATTTTTTAAACAGTTGAATGTTTTGATTCCTGGTACATTTCTTCAAATAAATTTTGGTTACGTCTCCATTTCCAGAGCGCGTTCACCCCGAGGCTTTTATATCATTAGCATCAAGCCGATATCTCCAGTGATTTGTTGCTGTCTACCGGGGGATTGCATCAAATTTAGAAAGTACTATAAGGACCCGATAATAGGGGGTCCAAATAAAAGAGGGGTCCGAAATTTCTGTAAAATATAATAGACAGTGAAAAGAAACATCTTAAAGTGTAGCGAGATGGAGGTGTAGAAAATTCGAAAATGCGTAAAACATGAAAACATGGTCTACACTATGATTGTTTTCTTGCACAATATGTTGTTGCCTACAAAAACATTCTTTCGAACAAATTTTTTTGAAAAAACCTGATTTACACCTTGATTGAAAATGGTAAAATAAATAAACGGGGGGGTCCTAATAGAAATATTTACGAATAAGAATAAGCGGGGGGGGGCGTTTATTCTGGTCCTTAGAGTAAGATGTTTAGTTCAGCTGGACTCAACCAATAATCGTAAATGTGATGCTCTAAAGAATCCCCAATGATCGTAAATGTAATGCTCTAAGGAATCCCCAATGATGGCAAATGTGATGCTCTAAGAAATCCCCAATGATCGTAAAATGTGATGCTCTAAGGAATCCCCAATAACGGTAAAATGTGATGCTCTAATTTGAATATTTCCATTCTTCGAAAATTCAAAACAAAAGTTTCTCAAAACTTTCAAAAACGTACGTTTTTATGTACATTCACCTGAAACAACAGAATCGCAATCAACACCACACGCAGATATCCTTTACGATCAAAAACTAATTTCCAAATCACTTTTCAAGATACTGTTATCAACCTTATATATAGAGAAGAGGGGGTAACAAGGACTCACACAAACTTAACGAAAGTCAATGATTTGCGAGAAAAAAACATGGTTTGGTAAATAGAAAAAGGCATTAACACGGTACGGTTATTTTCTTTTGCTCATAATCATTTTTTGATCACCACTGTGTTGTTTCAATGTCACAACTAGTTTTAAAATCTCGCAAAATACTGTTGGAGAGGTTAGATTGTTTTGTTTGGATTTCTCGAGAATATAGCAAGACTTTGATGATTTAAAAAAGTTTCTCTCTAACGTTATATTTTATATAGCCGCTACTGTAGAAGCTAGAAGCATCTTTAACTGTAAAAAAACAGGTCTTGTGTTCGAGATGTTGTTGTGAGGTTTTCATGCCTAACCTTTGTGCCCTTGTGGTTTAGGTTGATGTATGGTGATTTTGCAAGGCCGGCGGAACGTTTTCTGAAATGGAGAGGCTTAGACCCCGTAATGACGACGGGCAGGAAAATATGATGGCCCTTTAGATTGGCTAAAACAGATTCCAATTGAAAAGAATATTGTGTCGAAATAATCAATGATTACCACAAAAAGCAGGCTTAATAAAAATCATATTTTAGCCTCGCCTGCCTCCGTGGTTCCATCGGGCGTGATTTTGGTACGTGTTAAACGCCGATCCTTCCTAATCAGTTGATAGTAATTTAAGATTTTTTCTATGAAATCTCTGTAAAATACGACTTCATAAGAAATGATGACATTTTTGGTGGATAAAATGCACAGAGAAGTGGGTCGGTATAAAAAAGTGTTGTGATTTTCATTGACAGGAACTGTGGTTTTGTTTTAGAGGATTAGTGAAGTACTTTCAATACTAATTGGCCTGACCTCTTGTGAAGTTATTGTGTGAACGGGTTCTTCATTCTTGGTAAAAATAGACTTTTCGTAATGGTGTTGCTATTGTCGTTGTGTCATTAAACCATTAACACCGATCATTTTTTGGAATTGTGGAGGATAAGAGTATTTCAGGCTGATCAAACGGGATGAATTTCCTTACCAGGTCAAAGACACTAGTCTAGTGCAAAATGTATAGTTTCTATTCTGCACTAGCTAAAATAAGTTTATATTGGAACAACGTGTACTCTACCTGACAGCATCTGATAGTGCCCTTATAGAAACTGCATTTCCTTCAAAGTTGATGAATTTTGCTGTTGAATAAAGCAGAAATGAATGACGGTTTACTGTGACAATCTGAGCTCTTAAAGGTATAGGCTTAATCATCATCAGAAGATGCAAACGCCATGATGACAGACCATAGACCCAGCAGACACAAGGCGTTTTTACAACGTTGTTTCAACTTCTTTTCAACGTTAAAAACATTGAAAAAACGTCCTATGTCTGTTGAGGAGAGATGACAAAACGAAAACAGAAAGCAAGTTTCTTCTAGAAAAGCGCTATCGTTGCTTTTGCATAAAGGGATTGATCCAATTTGCTCCCTTCTTTGAAGGTCACCCACACATAATGCAAGAAAATACAAACAAAAAGTTTTTGTTTGATGTCATTTTATTCGACTAATTACCCTATTTGCAGTTGAAAGTGACTTCCGCAACATACTACTCCATCTAAAACGCTAATAGCATTTTTGATGATATGTTCAGGCAAGCTTTTAGGATTTACGCTTTCTTTTTATAAGAATAACTAAAATATGCTGTTGTATGTTTAAATGACCTAACGGTTTTTAGCAGGCTTTAGCCTCCTCACTTTTTTCAAAGATATGTTTTTTTACCAATCTAAAGGGCCTATTTTCCAAATTTTCTCGTCTCGGTTGGCCCCTAGTTCCACGTTCCCCTGGCCCTGTTTACTGTTTAACCCACTAAAGTTCGATACTATCTTCTATTCTAGAGATTGGTTTGACATAGATATAATTATTAAGTAAATATAAGTAATTATTTTGATTTTTAATAGCCTCAAAGCGCTCTAACTATAAACTAAACTACTTCTTCGTTAAATTTTGCCCGAAAGTTAATTTTGCCTGTATCTTTTGTTACTATTATGTAGCACAACAATAATGTCATAATGGAAGTTAAGAAAAGTAAAAGCTATAAGATAACTTGCCGACAATTATTTGTTTAAAAGACCACTTGCCCGCCTCTCTTTTCTCCTATTTTGTTCTTATTATTTCGAAATATGAATAATTCACTACCCAATTCCGAAAATGGGAAGTAACATTGATTTGAGGCAAAGTGGGTGGAATTATTCTAGTATCTTGAAATGTTGTAGTAGTTTAGCTGTCATCCTCGTAAAATTTCCAAAGGCATAATAATGTCTGTTGAACAGCATAATATAATTATGAAATAAAACCAAGCAAGTAAACTTTGTAATCCCTCCATTACTACTATTGATTATAATGTTTGCAGCTTTTCCATAATTCGTTTAATTACAGCAGCTATCATTCGGCAAGCCGCACTAAAAGTGTGTTATTATCAAATTTCTTAATGAGCTTGAAAAAGGGATCCCGTTATGATAATGAATTATCATTAAAGATATCAATTTCTTTGTGTAATCACCGCAAAAAGAATTGTATTGTCTCAAAAACATAATTTAAACATTTTTCGGACGTCGGTCTATTTGTTCTCGGACATCCTCTAGAGTTTTGCAGTAACTTTTTTTTCGGTGCTTAATCAATATGGTATGCTTCCGCGTATAAGACTTATTACCCAATTAAAGATTTAAACCTTTTGTTTAGCGCGCGCTTCATCCCGTTATTCTATTTTCCATCCTATTTTCACAATTACATAAAAGAGGTATACGCTTACTTAACTGTAAGCTCGTCTGCCGTATTATGATAATGACTGATCATTTTCCCTTGATAAACGGCTTTTTTCGCGATACTATTTATACGGCCGGCCGCCGCAAAAATTTATTCCCTCGAGAGGCGGTAGAATTCACTTCCCGCAATCAACGGACTTTCTCCTTTTTTAATTTTTCCATCGGCAACTGTGCTGAATGGAAAGTGTAATCAAAGATGTTTTTTTACCCTTGTTGGAAAATGATCTAATTATTTGGCCTTCTATCCGTTTAAATACGTCATTAATCTGCAAATATGTGCTCGCGCGAGTCAATTGTGTGTCTACTTATTTGCTTCACGATATACCGATATTTGGAAATAATTACGTCATGAGAACTCGCGCCGAAACTTGAGCGCTCGGTTTTGTGGGCTCTTATTTTTTTGTAAGACTGTTTGGAAAGTGCCTTGTTCTGAATTTCTTTTTATCAATAGAAAACGATATCGATTTCCACAAGAGGCCCACGTAACTATCCAATATGTACATTATAAGTTAAGAATTTCTTTCAACTTTTGGAGAAAAAAAAATTGATTTAAATTCAAGGTTTGAATAATACCCCTTTTATAAGAGCGGTCTCCTCTGAAGTTTTTTGCAACCAGGATTTACTTTAAATAAATCTTTTTTTTTCTTGTTGAATTTTTATTTTGTGATTGTTTAAACTTTCTTTTTTTCTATATATCTGTCATAGAGACCCGTTTCTGTTTTAACTCATGATACTCCCTTTAACCCTTTTATGAAAAGGAATGTTCTTTTGGCTTGATTGGGTTGATTGATAAGGTCGCTTGAGAAATGTATATACTATAATTTGCGGTGAACGTCTTTCTTTCATTCATGAAGTAGAAAATTACTAAAAATAACAAACATAAATAAAAAAAGGAACTAAAAATAAAACATGTCCCCTAACCTATAAAGACGTTGTTTTTATTCCGTTTTGGTATATTACAATACGGCGAGACCCCTTCTATTGATTTTATTTACTTAAACTTAAAACACAGTTTGAATTTTTAATGAGGCTCTTTTAAAATAGAAAGATCAAAGCTTTTGTTTTGTTTTTTTATCACTACAAGTGGTGCTCCTTTATCCAAGTCAAGTGGTGGGGCGGAGAAGTTTTGAATATTTTATAAGCCGATCATATCATAAAACGCGTATGTTTTTGTAACAGACAGGAAACAAAAAAAACTATTTTTCATCGAATCTCACCCTCCTCAGACGTCTCACCAGCCCAAAAGTGTAACTGTTATACGATATTATTACCACCCTTCAAATTAAGTAAACAAAGCGTAACAATGCAGTGGTTACGCCATATTTGATGACGTTATTTAGTTCCTTTCATGAAATTGCAGGCCTCAGGCAGTAAAAGTTCCATAGATCCGAAACTAGCCGCCGCTATGAAACAATGTCTCATTTCATTCATTTAGCGTTGATAATATGGATTTATATTTTTGCTTGTGTATTTGATCGGGTTTCATCTATTTTAAGGGGGAATATTCTATTTGTATGGCTTCCCATAGCCATTTGTCAACAAGCGCCCTATGATACTACAATCAGACCCAGCTTGCTCTTCTTTTTCTAACTTACTATATATCCGTCGTCATCATCATAACTTATTTTTGAGTTGCAAAATCTTAAAAAAATCAATAAAATTATAAAGCTAAAATTACAAAATATTTAAAAAAGGTACATTTAAGTTTTTCTAATTTTTTTCCCAATTTTTTGTGAATAATGGTTTTTTATTGGTTCCCTTCAGTTAAAAGAACCAATCAGATCCACGTATCATGTTCTTGTACAAATAAGTTTGTCGGCAAGATGAAAAGAGGCGATGTTTACCTATAAGAACAATAGGAGAAAAGAGAGGCGGGCAAGTGGTCTTATAAACCAATAATTGTCGGCAAGTTATCTTAGCTTTTACTTTTCTTAACTTCCATTATGACATTATTGTTGTGCTACATAATAGTCACAAAAGATACACGTAAAATTTAAAAGTCATTGTTCAAGGCTAACAAACGACTATAAAAGGCTAAGCGCCAGTGTATTACTTTCCGGAATAGAGGAATCTTTTAGCCATTGTTATAAACTACCTACATATAAGAAAACGAAGCAGCTCTGATTACTTGTTTCGCTTTTTCTTTTATATCATTAACTTCGAGAACGAAAAAAATATAAGAAAGTCGCTCTTCCACTGAGGTACAATAGAAATGTCCTTTTTTTAGACATTCGTAATTCAGTTCTTTTGTCATTTTCTATTGTTCTAGCCTGATTGCTCTTTTGTGGTTGAACAAATAAATAAGAAAAAACCTTCTTTTCTATTTTTGTTTGTTTAATTTTTTTTTTTTCGTTCTTTTTTGAAGTTTTTTATATATTTATTTGTAGCTTATACATTATGTCATTTAATATATAAAGTTAAGTGCGCTGTTCCATCTAGCTAGTTCATTTGTCTGAAAGCTTAGCGCTTGTCATGTCTGCTAATGATCAAGTGGGAAAATGAGCAATCATGTGGTAATTTAAAGAGACCTATTATGATAGGCATTCAGTTTTTGGTACTGAGGCTTGAAAGTCCACTTGTTTATGTTGAAAGATGTTTCAGCTTTCGATTCTATTTTGGTTGCTTTTTTATCGAGTGGTTCGCGTTTGAAAGAAGGGACCTTGAAACGTGTCTTTTTAAGTCGACTGTTTTGTCTGAGCTAATCTATAGCTTGTTACATTCATCTAAAACCTTCATTGACATTTTCTTGTGTTGTTTATACTTTCTTTACGTAGTTCTTTATAATGAAATTGTCAACGATGAGTTTGTCAGTATATTATTTCACACATACAGGCTTGTAAAGTTTTATTTGAAAGTGAACTGATTGAGATACTAACTACTTGAAACATGTGATGTAGTTGAGTCAAGAGAAAAGGGAAATTTTATTCTGCTGATTCAATCGTTACTTTTTCTTTTTTTTGGCTGAGATCACAAGAATGACAACCTCCTTTTTCCTTTTTGTCTTTATTCAAGTTGTTTACAATCTGTGCCGGCCCGGAGACAAACCCGCTTAACGGAAATTTTGACGTCATAAATAAATAGATATCATCATAAAAAAAGCTTAGAGAGGGTGAAAGCATTTCTTGATTTGATTGTTGTGTTGTGAAAGTGTTATTTTTATCGGTTCACAGCTCTCAAAAAAACTTTGCTAATTGCTTGCCGATGGAAGATGAAAGATGAAGCTAGACGCTGTGGTCATTAACTCGGTGTGAAGGCTCCCTTTTAATGATCATTAGATCATTAGTGTAGCAATTAATGAGTTCCAATAATTATGTTCATCACTTTTGAATCAGTAACAGTCAAGAAAGTTGTTATGTAGTTAAAGATGGTCTCTCCTCATTCATTTCTTTTCTATTATTATTTTCATTCTGCATTTTGCTTCTTATAGAGTTTATTAAAGTTGCTGGAATTCTTTGGGTTAACATTGAAGAAGAAAAAGTATAAATAACACGAAATATTATATACACGAGATATTGTTGTTGGAAGAATTTTACATTGACATTTATAACAAAAACAAATGTATTGCAAATTGGACGAAACTGAAATGACACCTAATTCCTTCTCCATGAACACCATATTGACCTCAGAGAAACAGAAAATGGCTGACGAGCACCACGAAGAGTTGAAACTACAACATTTACAGCTTGCTCAACAACAAGCGGCGCAACAGCAGCCACTAATGAGCCTGCAACCACCACAACCACAACACACACAACAACATCATCAACAACACCATCAACAACAGAAATACACTACCACCACAGACTGCAATGGTAACGAAGAAATCATCCAAGCACCGCCTCCTCAAAAGAAACAGAAAAACTATGAAGATGATTTACCTAAGAAAGAAGAACTTTCATCCGAAGCTAAACATGTTCATGTTAATTTGGAAGACTCTGACTTGTGGAAGAAATTCAAATCACTGACAAATGAAATGATTGTGACTAAAAATGGAAGGTATGAAGATGTTTTTTTTCATTTTGTGACCCACGATAAAAACCTGACCTTTTATATTCTATTGCTTCCTCCGAGGCTACCTCTTAGTTCGATGCTCGGGTTTTAGGTCTTTGAGATAAATTGGATGGAGCGCTTAGAAACTTAATGTTATAAAAAGCAACGGGTAGATATAAGAATTTGAAATCTTAATTTTTACTTAGAAACAGTGTTTTGAAAACTGGTTAATACTCTTCATAAACAACATGTGGCATGAGTAAACGAACAACTTAGTTACGAGGGTGAAGAATTCAAGAACACTCTCTCTCTAGGTCTTCCTTAGTATCCGATTTCATATCCTTCGTGTGAAACTTCTTATCTGATCACACTATCAGGCTATCAGTTTTTTTTAAAGCTTCTTATCTTTTTCACGTTTTTTTTACTATTGTCTGACTT
Source organism: Tiaropsis multicirrata (assembly GCA_032270745.1). NCBI lineage: Eukaryota > Metazoa > Cnidaria > Hydrozoa > Leptothecata > Tiaropsidae > Tiaropsis > Tiaropsis multicirrata. The sequence continues at coordinate 7,168 of JAUJPO010132541.1, read as the reverse complement.
TAAAATGGTGTGATTAAGATTTTTGAAACATTTTAGGCCTCTGTTTGCCTCGCTTGTTAGGTGTCTGTCCCTAGTAATCTTTGATCGGTGGATTCTTTAACTTAATTATATATGTCGTTGAAGCCAATCCGAGGGGCAAAACTGTATGCAGATTCTTGTGTTGAAGAGTGATTGTGGAATTTTTTATTAGGAATTTTGTTCTAAGGATTTATTCGCCCCAGGGTTCAAGTTCAATAAAGTACAAAATTTTAACGTAGCATAAGTTGGGAAAAAAAGAATTAAGGAACAAAAAAAAATCAAAAAGTTTAATCAATCTAATCCCGTTGAAATACAAATAAACAAATATGTATTGAATTCAGTTGTCGGTCTTTTTCCTTTCATCTTATTACTGATATCGGAAAAATAGGGAAAAGGTTGTAAACGCGCCATATTGAAATTTCACGAAAGACTGTTCCTTGGGAATTTTTATTAATTGTTCAAAAATAAAAAAATTATGTTTCTTTTTTCAGGCGTATGTTTCCCGTACTAAAATTGAACATCAGAGGTCTGGAACCGAACGCTATGTACTCTATCCTGTTGGACTTTGTTGCAGTCGAGGACCACCGATGGAAATACGTCAATGGTGAATGGGTGGCCGGTGGAAAACCAGAGCCTGCAACCACCAGTTCCGTATACATTCACCCCGATTCGCCAAACTTCGGAAATCATTGGATGAAAAATTCAGTAGCGTTTACCAAAGTGAAATTGACCAACAAAATGAACGGAGAAGGCCAGGTATGCAATATTATTGAATAGTAGAGGCTCAGCTTTTATGTGATTTTGCTTGAAATTGGGAAGGATAAGTTAGCCTTTAGAAGTAAACCCGCGGCTTGTTCGCGTTTTTTTTATAGAATAACATGCTGCCGGATTAAGGATTTTCCTGGTCCTCAAGGGATTTTGTTTGATTTTTTGCGAAAAGTGTGTTCATCAAGAAATCGTTTTTTTTAAATAAAGTCGGCTTTTCTGTTTCTTAAAAGAAAAGCAAAATTATTACAATCGGTCATCAGTCAGTCGGTCGGACTTTGGTTAGAAGGAAAGAGGTGTATGCCTTTGATGAATTCAAAAAGTGTGAAAATTTTTCTTCCCGTTTTAATAGATGACCGTTTGTGTTCAATAATTATTAAAAAACATAAAATAGATCGAAATAAAAAGAAGGTCAACTGGCGATTTAATTACTTTTGTCTTATGTTTTGACAGCGGCAATTTCTAATTTTCTTGAAGAAAAAAAACATTGTGTCTTTATAAACATGAAATTTTTTTTAGATTTGATTGATTGCATACCAGAAATAGTTTTACCCATATTTCTTGTATAAATCTTTTTTTGCCACAAAATTGAAACAACCCTTTAATTAATCACGCCAGGAAAACCACTACAAAGGTTGACGCTTCCCTGATGTAGTTAGGCCCTGACCAAAATAGAAGTATAAAACACACACAAAAAATAGATTACATCATTACAGTTTCCTTCCTGGTGGCCAAAAATTTTAATTGTTTACACGTCATCTGAACTAAATTTGATCAATGTAATAGACAATCTCTTTATTGTAACCATTTTGCAGGTGATGTTGAATTCTTTACATAAGTACCAACCGCGGATCCACGTCATCCGCGTTGGTGCACCCGAAGGCGAGCGCACGATATCGACACATACGTTCCCTGAAACTCAATTCATCGCCGTCACCGCTTATCAAAACGAAGAAGTAAGTGCTTTACACCCTTACCGTACTTTTTTACAAAAAAATGACGCCCAAGTTCGCCCGCCCTTCTAATGTTGTTGGCACTTTCGTTTTCTAAAAATATAACGATGATGAATAGTTGGCTTTTAGTAAGCCGCTTACCGTGTTTATAAATATTGATTCGTTTTTTCTTTATATCGATATGCTATTGTATGTGATTATTCAATCGGCTTTAGTAGAGCGTAGGTCTTTTTTTTACAGTTGTTACTGACTGTATAGAAAAAAAACACCGACTAATGTGATGATACATGTCATCTGTTTGCACGACATGTCATTTTTTCCTGATTTAAAAAATCATTTAAAACATTCGGGAATTTTCGTCGTTTTCGTGATTTTCGTTGATCAATCAAGCACGAATATTATGATGATATTTTCTTTTATTTACATTTTTTTCAGATTACGCATTTGAAAATTCAATACAACCCTTTCGCCAAAGCCTTCCTGGACGCTAAAGAACGGTAAGCATTATCACTGTCTTGTTCTTTTTCTTAATTCTTCACTCGCAACGCAGGAAATCCAAGTATTAAATAAATGCATTGCGCAAGTATTATCATTACCCAGCAGTAAGCACACAACCTTTATTTCAACTTTGTTTCAATAACGCCCAAATAACGCCTAATAAAGCCCAAATAAGGTTCTGACTTTGAAACAACGTTGCTTGGACGTTGCCCAACGCGTTCAGAGCATGCTAGATAAGAGGTTGTAACGTCATTTTGAACCAATCGAATGGCTTCATTTATTCATAAGCCAATGGTGGTCGCGAAAAAAAATTGCGCTTTTGCGTGTGTTTTCTGCTGGCCTTCGTTATAGCAAGGATGGATTTTGTACGTCTAGCTTTCCTGTTTTTGGTGTTATTTGCCTGGTCGAAACATTATATATGCATATATAAGCGACGGTACAAAGGAAAGGGGCTGAATGCTGTTTTGATAATTAATATGCTTTTATCCTTCGTTAACAAGTTCAAAGAGAAATTAATTGGCTTTAAATTGCTTCATGATTTTTATGGTATAAAATACCTCTTCTTTTATTAATAGGTCAGTAAGCCGGTCCTTGATTAATCAAAGAACCGTAATTAAAATGAGTCCTTTTTGCGTAATAAGTTTAACAGATCCTTATGTCATTTTTTTTCGGCAGTAGCTATGCACTAAATCTCCATTCTATTCTATGAACTTGTTTTTATTTATTATTTCGCTTGGCGTGCGGCATTTGATTGAACTAAAGATGCCGCTCGCATTGTTTCTTTTCTGGTATACAATAGAGTTTTCAATACTGAGGGAAGATCACTCTCCTTTGTCTAGTACTAATTGATAAATCGAAAAGGAAAAAGAAAAAGACAATCTATCTAGGTCTTTAGAAAATATATCCAATGTAATTAGCCTCTTGGGATTGATGATGTCATCATAAAGGGTATATCGACAACATAAGTTTCTTTTTTAATTTTCAATATTTTTTTCAGAAGAATTTTTTCATTCCTAAATACTACTTTAGTGGAGTTTTAAGGGAAAAAGCAAGTGGTTTTTTACTCTGCTTCAAATTTTTAAATGAAAAATTGGTTTTTCTTTCCTCTTTTGTTGACGTGTACCCTTTGAACATACCCCTCATTCTTTGATCTAACCGACAGCTCGCTACTTTTCCCCCATCTTTCCTTTTATTTCCTTATTAACATAAAGATATGTTCATATATATAATTTTTCATGTTTATTTAAGACTCTATTTTCCCCTCTCCTTTCACAATAAAGAAATTCGTATCGATACGAGTGTTGTAGGTTTCTGTTGGTTACTTGGTCCCTCTTCAATTCCCTTTTAACTTTGCGAATTTTTTTATGTTCCCAGAAAGTTGTAACCTGTTGTTAAATTATACGCTAATATAATCTTTTCAATTTTTGAGTTTTTTTATTTGCTTATTTGCTACCCTTTTTCTCTGACCCTTTTTTCAGCGACACTGATACTTAAGTTTAACTAGCGGTATTTTGTTCCTCTTATAAATATTACTCTTAAAAAAAAATATTTGTTCGTCCGGAATTTAATCCGGTTATACACTGAAATGACGTCGTAGAAACGTTCGACGTCCGCAATGCGGTTAAGATTCAAGGAAAAAAAGATTTCCTTTAAAAGAAGTACACAAAGTAAAAAAAAACAGTATTTGTCTCCTTCCCGAGGTATCGTCTTATCTGGTGCGCAATATAAATAGAAGTTCAGTGTCTGCGAATTCCAAGTGTTTATTCCCAATCGCCAGATACAAAATAGCTGGATCAGTTTATCCCATGTATAAAAGTTTACCCAGCGAAAACGAGCAATAGATCTACAGTATTAGCTTTTGAGAACCCTCTCTGTCCGCGCTTGTAGGCTGTCGCAAAATATTTTTTCAGTTTTTGTTGGCAGTGAAAAGGACTTTATATTTTTCTGTACGTGCAATAAGAACCTTCGACTGTAATTTGAGTAGAAAGCTTTTCGTTTGTTTCTGTATAAATTCATCACAACAAAGTTAATGAAAAAATACATGCTTTTTTATAACGCGCCGCGATCAGATTTTCCCGTGATTTTTTAATCAAAATTTCTTTATTTCTTGTTTTTTGACAGATCCGATCAAAAAGATATGTTATACGAACGTGACGCGCTCAACCAAATCGCTTCAAATTGTAAGTATTCAGGCTATAAAAAATATATATTATTTGGAAATCAGTCTAAAAATACTTCATATCGTGCTGTGGCTGTCCTAATATTTGATGTCACCCCTTGGCCCTTCAAACATCCGTTCTTATAGCTACAAGTTGGAGGATATTTTTGTAATCGATTCTGATCTATATTTAGGATGATCTATATTAAGGGTTTCCGGATGTTTTCATAAGGCTTCACCCGCCGATTCACAAAATGTAAAATTTGGGGAAGAGATTTCCGATCATTGACCTACTATCATGTGTACTAACAGTTCCAAAATATTTTTTTTGCCCGGCCTTTCATCACATGTGTCCGAGAGACTATCTTGGTTGAAAACTGTTTATTATTATATTTTACTAATGAAATTTTTCCATTTTTTAGACGGTTATTATCCTTCCATGATGTCCCCTGTAACACGTGGAATCAGTTGTGATAATTTACGGAACCACCGCACTTCACCATACCCTTCACCATACCAACGACCCGACCTTTTGTCCGGCTGTCAGCCGCCATATTACCGAGAATCAAGTCCGCCATTCATGAGCAACCAATGTATACAAAATAACACGTGGCCATTACATCATCTCAATTACAATTCGCCAATGACGTCGGCTCAATTAAAACCAGATGACGTCATCAATCAAACGATGTCCGGTTCAACGTTTACAGCTTCAACTTTCGGACAATTCCCAACGACTAAAGCGACGGGTGTCGACCCTAATGCGAACCCATGGGCACACTCGCTTGCGTATTCAACGAACATATAAAAGAAACCAAACCATAGAAAGATTATCTTTATGAAATAGAGGTTTTTTTTACGCTTCTTACTAAAAACGAGAGAAATAGGCTTTCTCGCCCCTGATTAACTAGTCTGTACCAAACCCTACTTTATATGTAGCTTACGATAGTAGTATATTGTGCGGGTTTGGTACAGGCTACTGATTAACATGCCAGAAGCAATCGCATGTCGGTCGTGTTATAAAATCGAGGTAAATCATTTTTCCCAAAGGTAAATGCAATTCAATAAACACTCAACCAAAGTTTGACTTCGCTTAGCTGGTTTACCTCGGTTTGCTTGTCATTATGGATCCCTTTCTCGGATCCAGACCCCTTGACTCTTAGCGCAATCTATTTTTTATGCACAGTGTGCGCACGCATATATTTTAATAACGAAGAAAAAGGTTTAATATATAAATATGATATACAAAATATTAAGTTATTTATTGTTTTTATAGTAGAAAAAATACTTTAATTATGAACCATCATTTTGACCAGAGAGAGAGAGGCGGGGAGCGTGGTCTTCACTCTTGTATTCTCAAAACATTTAATTTTTTTTCTGCGCTTCTTTGCTATTTATCTCTCTGACATGCGCAGAGCGAATCAATATATTTGTACAGTTGTTTTTACATGTGTGTAAGTTTGTTTGTAAGATGTTATATTTTTTGGATGTCCACCACATTATCATTATTTTTATTTTAATATTTTTGTTGTCTTTAAAAAAGCCTTGTACATTTTTTATTTAGTTTTTTTCGTATATATGCTATATACAGAGGAGTATCGTTTTTATCACTATTTTATATATTGCTTATCCAAACCCCGCAACGTAATTTATTATATGTATTTGACCTACTTTATCCCCAGCCAGCTAGTTTTAACTTCGGATTTTAGAAGCATTTTCCGGTATTACAAGTTTTTTTACAGATTCTTTGCAATCCCGTTCCCCGCCCATTTTCACCCGCCCTATTTCAATCCACCCCAATGCCATTGATAAGATAATGATGACAACGATAAATTATTATTAATATTATTACTTAGTAGTTTAACTTGTTAATAATTTGTACAAAAAAACAAAGAGAACACTTGGTGTTGTTTATTTCAAAATAAAATTAAGAATAAACAAAAAAAATATATTTTCTTAACTATTTCTTTTACGTATGGGTCTAATTATACAACTCTGAATCTAATTTCAATTCTCAAAGGCGCATTATTTCATCATCCTTTCACATTTGCTTTTAGTCAGGCTAATTTGTTAATAGCGAAGTTACGCACGAGGTTATTTAAGACGTTATACGCGTGTATGAAGGCCGGCACTTGTAAACGAAAATCTATGTACAGGCCGACATACACGCGTCTAACGTCCTAAATACCCTCTTGCGTAACCTCGCTAATGACATCAAAAACTCATTAAAAGTGTGTGTTAGTTTCAAACTCCCTTTTTGAAAATTTTGAGAAAGATATGAAACTTTTTCAGAAAAAATTGGAATTTAAATCCCATTCAGGGTCACTTTTTCACCATTAACTGGCAATAAATCTTCAAAATTTAAATGTTTTTTTACTTAGCTTAACTCAACCTTTAGGGTAGTTGCCACAAAATTGTTCTACCGGGTACCCCATAATAAGTCTGACGTAGAACTGTGGGTAAATTAAAATAGCTTTTATCAGAAATATTTTTATCAACTTGTAGAGGAAAGACTAACTTAAATTTTGGTATATCATACATTATTCTATACCTGTAGGCAAAACTACGGAAGCCGAGAAGGACAACAAACTTTCTTTTTTTGCTGACATACTTTGTTTTTTTTGGAAACATAAAAGGTTTTTTTGCAAACATAAAAAGTTTTTTTGCAAACATAAAAAGTTTTTTTGCAAACATAAAAAGTTTTTTTGTAAATATTTTTGGTTTTTTAAAAACGCTTTTGAAATATCGAAGAAGATTCACCCACAAAGAAATATAA
>JAUJPO010132430.1:0-20813 GCA_032270745.1 Tiaropsis multicirrata | reverse complement strand
CTAGCATTTTTGTAAACAATAACATCGGCCAATAGGATCTCAAGCGTTTCCAGACTATCTCTTCTTGTGACTATGTTGACACACACGTCAGTACTTTAAAAATAATTTCAGCAATCAAAACCACATTCAACGGATGTGACCCGAGGAGCACTATCCAACAGAGGTAAAGTTTGTAGTGATACCATGGATAGATCTCCAAAAAATCTGCTGACTCAGCATATTTGAGCGATTTTGATGTTATTTTGCTGAGTCAGAAAAATTTGAAAGGTAAATATTTCAAATCTAGCCATAGCATCACTACAAACTATACCTCTGATCGATAGTACTACTTGAGACGCATGAAAGTGGTTTTGAGTTATTTTTAAAGTGCTGACGTCAGCAATAAAAATAGCGATTTTTCGACCAAATTTTACAAATGACCCCATTTTGGACATCTACTCTTCCAGCTCTATATGGAACAATCAAAATTAGCCATTTTAAAACTTTTAAAATTGATATTTTTAATGGGTCACTGCTTTTTCTATAGAAAACCCCCCTCTCACTCTTTTGTGCGTAACTTTTTTTGCCCACAATGAAAAATTGACTCTACCCCTAATTGAAAAGCTGATAAAATTATCTTTCCAATGATATATAGAAAGTTCTATTATAATTATTTCTAGGTTGACCCTATTTTTGATGAAATTCTACTGGACTAATACATATAATTTGAAAAAGTAACATTTCAAATAAAGCCTTTCAAAAGACTTATTGTCAGGAATAAAAACTAAGGAATAGCTATTTAATTTCTTCAAAAATAATAATCTTACCATTTGAAATCGAAACTCTTATTCTTCGTTTGAAAAAACCTTAACGACAGCTTCCATTACTTTTCCACTGGTAAAGCTAATCAATCTAGCCAATCAATGATCAATTTTCTTTTATTAGGTTATTTTGCAGTTAATGCTAAAAGTTTAAAAAAAAATACGTAATAGAATCAACTTGGTAAAAACTACTATATCACCCACTGTTGGGATTTCTTTTTTTGACATACACATTTTAAAGAGCTTGGATTCTTGGAAAAGAACAAAGTACAAAGAAGAAAAGTTCAGTTAAGCTTCTTTATTGTGGTACACCAGAAGTTGTACTTGGAACATGTCACTTTCGATAAAATCAATTCATTGTACCTTAAAGGAACTAATTTTGGCAGATTTGGCCAAAATCCGCCAAATTCAGTTCCCGCCAAATTTAACTTTTTGAAAATAGGAACCCTTTATAGGTGTTTTTGCTGTTTTTATGCCATTTTAAGATTAAATTTTTCTGCAACCGCCAAATTAAATTCCCGCCAAAAGGTAGTTTTAACAAAAAATCTGAGGTCCTTAAATGCATGCAAATTCTATTGACTAATGAGGCCAGTTCATATTAAACCTTGGGAATCAACGGACGATTTCTATTGAATTAAATAAGTGTAACAGAAAAATTGGTTTTGAAAAATTCTTTCTATTTTGAAGCAAAAATCTAAAATATGGATATTATTGCACCGAAAATGGAGCGTTACAAAATAATAAGCCTAAAATCTCAAAAAAAAAAGTTTGTTGTAAAAAATTACAACAAAAAATTCTATAAAAATATTACTTTTGGTTTTTTCAATTTAAATTTTTTCGTAAATAATATTTAAGTGGACTCTACCTTCTACCTTTAATTTTATCATTATAGATATAATGTTGCTTGTGGTGAAGAAGAAAGAATCCACTTTGTACCTAGCATTTTCTGTTTAATGTTTTTAATAAGTTGGTAAATAATGTTATAAAAATAATAGTTAAAAAAGATATTCAATGATTTGAGAATACAGCACCTAAACAGATAAAAAATAAACAAAAAAGAGAAATCATAAAAATAATCAATTTTATAAAATTTAGAAAAACTAAAACAAGAACTAAACTAAATTTTCTCAAATGGAAAAAGAGCTACTAAAAATTTGTAAAAGATATATCCGATTAAAATCATGTTTTGTATATATGTGTAGTCAAATTTCATACAGCTAAAAACAGCCAAAATTAAAAAGAATTTTTCCCATGAATCACTCTAAGATGGCTCTTGAGGGCTTCATTGTGCTTGAATGGTTTCTTACATTGTGGACACGGGAGCCTCTTTTCTTCTCCATGCACCGTTTTAATGTGCTTTCTAAGGTTACTGCTATGATTGAAAGCACGCTGACAAAATGGACATTCGTAATCCTTATCATCGCTATGAACACATTTGATGTGTGTATTCAAGTTGAATTTCCGACTAAACTTTTTGGCACATATAGGACAGCTGTAGACACGATCGAGAGGTGATGTCTGAACAACACGTTGTTGTGTAAGTTCTTGTTGTTGTTGTTGTTGTTGAGAAAGACGACGCAATTCATGTTGTTTTAATTGATTATTGTAATGTGATTTGATTGCTGCTGGTACTAGATTCGTTGTGTTGATGTGATAGTTGAATTCGTCCAAACATAGTGCAGAGATGCGATGATGTTGATTATGGTTCTTTGACGTTTCATCTAAAGATAACATTCTTTCATGATAATCTCGATCATTGCTCAAATCTATGGATGGGCTGGGTGATGGGGCGCATGATTTTGGTAGAGGCTTGTCATCACAATTTCCCCCTTCTAGGACTTTCAGAATCTTTTCAGCTTCTTCTGCAGAGATATCATCTTGTTGAATGACCTCTATGCTCCCATTAGCATTCCAAAGAAGAGGGATGCGACACTCTTTTGTATAATTCTCCATCCTGAAAAATAAATGAATTTAGTGTACAAAAAAGGAAAATTGTGGCAAACAATAAAACACAAGAATGTTCTTAGTGATAGAATGATTTGGACTTTCAAAAAGTCGTCTCGTAAAAAGTTTTTCACCCGGCCGCGGACCGGAAACAATGATCTTTTTTAGGATGGCCTAAGTTCTATACCAAATTTCAATTTTGTCTAATAGATTCAAGTAGGAAATATGGTCTATGTACTTTAACACAATTACCATCAAGGTTGTGCCTAAGTGTAGTCCACCAATTTATCTGATTTTTTCATTCTCTATAGCATTTTATTACTAAAAGTCTTAAACAGTCCTCCTGGCTCTAAACGGCAATATACTTTGAGGTCATTAAATCATTTTAAAGTCTGTTACAAAGATTGTCAGTAGAAATGGCTCCTATGTAGAAACCAGGATGGCACGAAAGAAACAAAAATTAAATAAGTGATACTGTCCTGGTTTCTACATGGGAGCCATTTTTACTGACATTCTGTTTGCAACAGACTTTATAATGTGAGCTTATGTTATCAGCAGGTCCATTTAACAACCAAATTACATTCAAAACATCGCTACAAAAATGGAAAATTCTTCTTTTTTAAAAGTGAAAATTATTATTTTAAGGGCTGACCATAGTGAATTTTTCATATTTGCCATGTACTAAAAATAAATTTCTGCCTTATATAGCCCACAAAACTGTGACATGTTAAAAAATTTTTGTTAGGCCAATTATTCCCGAGTCTGAAAAATTGGAAATTGCGATGAAAAGAGTTGACCAAGAAGAGAATGAAGACTTTTGCGAAGAGGAGTATTTTACCTTTGAGACCCTTAATCTTGGCGAAAAAAAACACATTTTGCATTTTTTTATGGTTTAAATGGTGTATCTAATGCAGAACTAAAAATAGATTTGCAGAAAATTTTTGTTACAGCTTTGTCTCAAAATCTTAAAATTTGTGTTTTTTTGTCAGTTTTTCATATAAAAACAGTCATAACTTTCAATGTATCAAGTAAGATAATTTTTCCGCAAAACTCTAAATAGTTCAACTAAATGAGGACACTTTAGAAAAGATTTGGGGGGATTAACGTTTTTTCAAAGTCTTTTTTAAAGTCCACAACGTCGTCATTGTAATTAAAATCTTAATTACTCATGAAGGAATTTGTGAAAAAAGATTCTGTAAAAGCAGATTTTTGCTAAATTTCTCAAAGACTTTTAGCCAAAATCTCATCTTTAAATTAGAAATTTGATTTTTGACTATGGTCAGAGCCCTTAAGGTATGTCATCACCTTTGGAATTGATTTTTGAAGCTTTTGATCTTTTCATCGATAACTTATGATGACGTAACATTAATATATTAAAAGTATATATTTTCAAAAAGCTTATGAAAATCTACATCTGATAAGCCTAATTTTGGAAATTTTTTAGAAACAGAGAGAAAATTATTTAGATACATAAAATAACAGATATAGTCAGCTTCTAAGAGTTCCAAGTCGCCTTAACCAAAGATTTTTGGGAAAATTTTTACATGGTCATGTTCCCAAGATATTAAAGAAAAATAGATTGCCTCATTTTTTTTAAAAGTCTTCTTTTTTGAGATATAGAATTAAATGTCGAAAAAAATCATAAAAATATTAGCAAAAATATCATGAAATTTGACTTTCACAGCAAATATTTTTAGATTGAGGCAATAAGAAAAAAAAATGAGGCAATCTATTTTTCTTTATTATCTTGGAAACATAACCATGCAAAAATTTTCCCAAAAATCTCTGGCTAAGGGGACTTTAAACTCTTAGAAGCTGACATATCTGTTTCTTTACGTAAATCTTTGTAACAAAATTTTTCAAAAATTGTCAAAATTAGGCTCATCAGATTTGGTATCGCTTTAAAGCGTCCCAGAATATTTTACCAATAGATAATGTCACAGGCAAAATTGAAATTTTTATATCCTCAAATACCAATGATCTATATGTTATTAGACGTTTATTTTAATGTAGATTTCAAATCACATCAATACATATATCTCAAAACTTAATTTAATAAAGTTATAACAGCTTAAAGGTGCTAAACTTAGGTCATTTTAAACCCCATAACCCCTAAAAATCTGAAAATTAAAACTTGCCAACATGAAAAACCATTCGAAAGCTCTTCAAAAACGATATAAAAGATTTTTAAGTGGATATACCCGATTTCTCAACCTAACTCGAGGAAATTGGGGTCAAAGATCTCAAAAATATTAACATTTTTGAGTAAGGATGTCATATGACAGTGGAGGAAAATACGCGTTTTTTTTGTTTTTAAAAATCGCATAATCTCCACTATAAACAAAGGAAACATATTAAAACAATACTTTAATGGACCTACCTGGTTATAAAATGAAATTAACCCTTAACGCCTTAAGAATGAACAAACGAATGAATGAATAAATGAATGAGCACAGCTCAATTAATAGGCAAATTATTAAACCCATTATACCAGGGAAAGAGAACCTTTGTCTGTCTGATGAATGTGCGTATCTTTAAAAAAATCATATCATAGGTACCCAGATGACCATCTTTGTGAAAAAAATCAGAAAAAAATAATAAACCAATTTTGAGAAAACCCCCAAAAACCTCTTTTTCAGGTCGTTTTTGGCCAAAATCGGCCGCGAAATTTTTTTTCTCAAAAATCGGGTTCTATCATATGTTAGGGTATCCAGATGAACATTTTTGTGCAAAAAATCAGAAAAAACTAATTAACAAATTTCGAAAATCCCCAAAAACCTCTTTTTCAGGCCGTTTTTGGCTAAAATCGGCAGCGAAATTTTCCCCCTCAAAAATCACGTTCCACCATATGTTAGGGTATCCAGATGAGCATCTTTGTGCAAAAAATCAGAAAAAACTAATGAACCAATTTTGAGAAAACCCAAAAAACCTCTTTTTCAGGCCGCTTTTGGCCAAAATCGGCCGCGAAATTTTTTTCTCTCAAAAATCAGGCTCCGTTTCATTTTTTGGCCATTACCATTTTGCACCTTTGTGCAAAAAATTGAATGAACCAATCTCGAGAAAAGCTCATAACTAACGAACGAACGAACGGACAGAGGTTAATTTATAGGACCTCCAGGTAGGTCCAAAAAAAGAAGATTTAAAGAGACTTTTCCAAAAAGAATCCGTACTCTTCCTGTTGAGTTTTCTTAACACCAACCCCCTGGATATCCGTGCTTAAAATTTCGAACCCCCTGGTATCCTTGGTCTTAAAATTTTAACCCCCTAGATATTGCAAATTTAAAAACCCTTTAAAAGGTCATTTAAAAGTTCAGCAAGACTGGTTTAGCCACGACTGAGAGAGAGAGAGGTGCTAGTTAATTTTTTGTAGGGTCGCTAAAATGAAGAAAAAAAGGACGACAAAATAGAGACTAGTGCCCATACCTCTTCTTCATCATCTTCGTCACTGTCATCGAAAGGTTTGATTTTTTGTTCGCAAATACTTTCGAATAATTTCTCGTTCTCCTGAAAGTAGTAGCAATGCCATTAAAAAAAATTCAAAATTGAATTCAAAATCAAAAAAGATTTTGAAAAAGAAAAATACATCAGTCGATCCAAAAACGCCAGAATCGATTGTAAGACAGTGTTTAATCATGTAAATAAACATTTCTCTAAATTATTTATTTTTCATGTTGTCAGGTCAATCAGATTTCTGCAAAGACAAAATTCTCATCAAGCTGAAATTTGGCACAGGTACTAAATATTATTTAGAAATTATCTGGTACTTAATAGGCTACTTGATCACAAAAAAACCTATCAATTTGACATTGGAAACATTATTTTTTGTCGACATTTTTGGACCCTTACGTCGGAATTTCAAACTTATTTTGAAGAATTATACTATACCACTAGAAAGCTCCCAAAAATACTTTTTTTTCGGATCTGGTTAATGTCTCTGTAACTCGAGATATTTAGGGTCAAATTAAGCGTTTTTCAGGCTTTTTATGTTGTTTTTTGCATATAAATCTTCTATACCATGAAACTGATTCTACTGGACTGATTTGATAAAATGCAACATTTTCTTTTCAAATCAACTTAGCCAATTTCTCGCACTTAGAAAACGGAAACCTGGCGCAAAAGACGAGTCTGCATATTCGAGTCCGTACGTAGATTATTAAGAAAAATCAATTTAAAATATATATTTTTGGAACTTACAGACTCTTCATTGGCATTAATGGAGAAATCGATATTACCGACATCATCGAACGGATTTCTAGAAAAGAAAAGGTGGAATGTGAATTGTAAAGTTCTCACGCAGTAAAAGGAGGCTGAAATCGAACCAGAACAGGCTCCGAAGTTGTGTATATAAAATAAATCCTTAGCCAGATCGTCTTTTAAGATATCAGATCTTAATCTCTCACCATCTCAGTGTGACAAAACCTTCTGAAAGGTACAAAAGAAAACGAAACAATCCTCTCTTTGCTCATTCAAACACATTCAGACTCGTTAAAAAAACACATTCATCTTCACTCACTTTAGATGTTCAGTATCGTCAACGATGGCCTCATCATAACCAAAAGATTCCAAAAATTCGTTGGTCATTGGTTGAACTTGGTAATTCTCGAACGCCTGATAAAGAATGAAAATATTGAAAATCGAAAGTTTTAAAAGAAGAACAAGCCATATTATTTAATCTCTTCCGAATAAATACAGAAAAACATGCTTTAATTTATTGTTTTAAAAACTGATACCAGCCAGGCCCAATGAATGTTAAGGGTATTTCACCCATAGGTCGTGTAAACATACATCATTGCACAATAATTCTTCCGTAATAAAAAACTGAATTATACGAACCTGTTGGAGGGTACCATCGTAAAGAGAAATATTGGTGCGTTGTCCAGGGTCCAGTGGTTCACTGTCCGATTCTGAGTCTGCGTATCCTTGATGGAACTAAAATACAAGTCAACTCTATTCAAATATTTTGTAATGATGATGAGAACCACTGAAGTCATTATGACGTCATAAATGTACTTTGACGGAAAGTATATTCATCCCGTTGAAAATCAAGCGAGAGGATAAAAAGATTTAATCATTACCACCAATCCATCAATTACAGCAGATACCTTAAAGGGGATAATTTTGTCGGGGAAAAGTGACGAAATTTTGGCCAAGTGACAAAAATTTTACCCAACGAAAATTTTGCACGATGAAAAATTTTACCCAACGAAAATTTTGCACGATGAAAAATTTTATCAGGCGAAAATTTTGCCCGACGAATAACCTAAAATAATCCTTAATGGGCAGAGGGGTTGGGACCCCCCCCCTCCCCTAAAAAAAGAACAATGATAACTATAATAACCCGACAAATACCCTAAATGACCAATCTGTGGATGAAGAAATGCAAAGAAAGTTGGATAACAAAACATTATATAACATTTAAATTAATTGATGAAAATGAAATATATAACATCAAAGCACCCGCAAAATCTTTTTCCTTCTGAAAAAAAACCCAGCCAAAATTTAGCCCGACGAAGTATTCTCCTCTAAGGTAGATAGATATATTGCATGATATCAATCGCCACTCCTCTAGATCCAAGAGTGTCGTAGCCCCGTGTTAAATTTAGTGATTTCTTTTGATCTCCAACAGTTCTTACTTGCGGTACGCAGACCTTTCAAACTTTTTGAAAGGGAAATATCATTCTACAGAGCGAGGACATTTAAGTTTAAAGCAGTTTATATTCATTTCGATACCGGCAAACTTTTCCCAACTACAACTTACCAGTGGTTGACACTTGTTTCGCTCATTGGTTTCAGCCAGTGTGTTGGACACAATTTCGTTCCATTCTTCTCGCGTTCCTTCTTCAAGTTCTGTGAAAAATGGAAAGGACAAGTTAATGAGTTGTTTGCCACACCAAGCACAACGTTCACATTCTTATTCGTACCTACCAGAATCGTTTAAAAGAATGTTTTTGTGATTTTTGACCTGCGTTTCTTAAAGCCAAATTTTTTTCCAAAAATGAGCATAAAAACACAAAATTATCACTTTGTGTACATTGTAATACAACTAGTTTCGAATCGAGAATTTAAATATTTCGTGTGGATTGAATTTCGCGAATTCGCCTGTTTTTGACCAAATTCTGCCAATTTCCTAGGGGATTTTGGCAAAAAGCATAAAATAAAACATTTCGCAAGGATTTAATTTTGGCGAAAATGAATCCACTTATAACGGGAACTATAGATAGCTCGGTCCACTGAGACAACGAGTTTATTTCAAGATAAAATTTAGTAATAAAAGTGCATATACCGTTAAACATAGAAATTACGTGATCGTGATTTGGCCCTCTTTCTTTAGAATTGACAATTTCGTTCATAATGGTGGTCAAATGACCCATGTATCCTTTACGACCATTATGTCCAGCATTTCTAAAAACACAATGAGAGAGAACAAAACGTACAATAGGTTGGCACACAACAAGTAAACTCAAATAACTTGAAACCGCTTCAAGAGAATCTGAAATTATATAGATACATGATCATTCGAATTACAGGGATTTTCTTTTGATTTACGTGAGTAACGTGATTAGGCCAGTTCACCTGCATTTACACATGGATACAAGGATAAAAAAGCATAAAACAAAGAGATAAGTCCACATACTCAGACAAGATGTTTCTTCTCCATAAGTTAATGCACCAACCAACAAGATTACAATCGATAAACATCTGAAAATGAAAAAAAAAGTATGACTACTAATAAACAATATGACATGGGGTACTTAGACAAAAAAAGGTACGGGGTGTGCCGCTGATGTCAGGGTACCTTTTTCGACTTTCGTGAATCCCTGGTAGGGTCGTAAAAACACAAAAATGGAAAATCCCTCCCTCGTAGGCTAGCTTTTCAGAATCCCTGCAGCACAATCCGTCTGACCAATGGGTCAGTCTACTCTGGTTCAGTGGAAAATGTTGAGAAATATTATCACTAAACTAAAGACATGAACCTGCTCGAAGTGTTACGTATAACTCTAAAGTGAAAAGCCGTAAAGATTATTTGACATTCAATATAACAAAATTTAGAACTACATGTCAATAATGAAAAAGCTACCATACGTGTCTTAATAAAGCATCCACGGGAGGGGGCGGTTGAGTAGATTCTTCAGCTATTTGTTCTTCATTCTGTTGTAAGTCGGGGGCGTCTGCTTCCGTATTCAGTATGGCAATGATGCAGTTCTGTACGTAGGTATGGAGAAAATTGTTCCATTCGTACCTTCCAAACAAGTCCTGCGGTAGTGAATAAAATAAAAGATATAGTATAGTGAACGACGCTCATAGAATGAACGATAATGTGAAATTCCCCTTAAATTATATTGGGGAAACTCAACGAAACGTTGGAACACGATGGAGAGAGCATGAAAACATCAAAAAGAATTCCGAGCAAGCAAAACATTTTATTTTCTCCCTGAATTCCCTGATCATCAATTCTTCTGGAAATTAATTTCGAATGCTCCAGAGAAAATACACATGCGTAAGAATATTGAAGCTTCAATTATTTCCTTCAAGAGACCTTCTTTAAATGATCAATTCAAATAGGCTAATCCTTTTCAGAAACGGTATTTACGTAGTTGTAAATAATATATTCCCAGAACGCATTTAGATTTTCTTTAAACATTTTAAATTGATTTTTATTTAATAAAAACTGTAGCTTTTTTGATTTTCAATTTTACATTTTTAACATTTTTAACAAATAGTGAACTCCATTATTTTGGCATATTAAAAAAAATAATTCACACCTACCCAATAAGAACCAATTTTGAAAAACAACAGACAGTAGAGGTAATAAAGGCACAAAAAGAACGAATTCATTTTCAGGTGAATTTCATTCAATCTAATGGCGGAGAAATAGCCCCAAAAAAGGGGTTTAAGATAAAATAAGGCTTGGGAATCGTCAGAAACATACCAGTAAACAAGATAAGACTTGCGTCTTGGCGATTGAATCGTTGATGATCTTGGTGTTGGTTGAGATGGAAGTGCACAGTAGTGAAGCGATACCAAGACGCACTTTACCAAGGGGTGGTTGGAGTGTGCCATACGTCATTTCAAGGGTTGTCGCATTCTAAAGAACGAGGGCAATCGTAGGTAATTGCTTTTATATCACCTTTCCAGCCCTTTTCGCGCCACCCATTTTAGCACCACACGCGACGCAAATAACACCACCGGCCACATGAGTGTCGGTAAGGTAAAATACGATTTCAAAGTTGCTTCATCGTTATCTTTTTGTTCAGTTAATTAAGTTAACCAAAACCAAAACCAAGTAGATAGAATAGTATAATATATTGATCATTTTCCTCCGCTGAGCCAACAGTTATATACTTACTGAATTTGGTTGCGATAGAACTTTGTAGAAACTGTCCATGTTTTCAGAAAGAACTTCTAACGTGGAGTGAATACCTATATATATCGAACGGGTTCAGATAATGAAGAAACCTGGCTTTACTAGAAAAATTATACCAGATACGGAGAAAAATGCTCTAATTAAAAAAATAAAAAAATTTCTACTGGTTTCGATGGTAACACTACCTTATTGGTACAATTTGGCGGTAGCTAGAAATCTTTAAACCTAGAAATGGTCTAAAAGTAGCAAATTAAGCCTGTTCATATAATTCCAAAATTTTAGTTTAGCGGGAATTTAATTTGGCGGTTTACAAGAGAAAGGAAGTTTGGCGGGCACTAAATTTGGTGTTTTTATATCCTAACCGTCAAATCCGCCAAAATTAGTACCCACCAAAATTTGTACTAATACGATAATTAACTCTTTAACTTACCCCTCAATTCTTAAAATCTAAAACCCTAAAGCTCACCACGCAAATAATAAACAACAGACATAATATGTTCACTTTTTTTTCTGCTAGTAAACACTCGACAAAGGTTTTGATTAATAGCAGAAAGTATAGTTGTTACCGTTAGCTATCCTTTCCAGATCGGTAGGTGTGATGATTTCTTCCATGCCTTCTATGATGGGCCTGGTGATTTCCATCATGGAGGAGAAAGTAGCAACACCAGCCATTATGGATGAATCTGAAGTAGCACCATCTTGATCTTCGAGCATCATGCTGACTAAGGATTCCATTGTTTCTTTTCTGTTGTTGATGAAGGGAAAAAGAAAGATTTGATCAGGTTAAGAAGTCCAGTTTGACCTGTGTTTAAGTCATATTGGCATTGGGCTTTTCCAGAGAAAGTCCGTATATAAGATATAGGATATAAGATATCTAGGGGGGGGGGGGGGGGGGGGGGTAAGAATCTGAAGATACATAATCCCAATATGATTTTCTGAAGTTGGGATATTTGTCACATAAATTTGTCAAACTTAACCCTCAAAATGGGTAGTTTGGTATTATCTTATCAAAGATACCCACATTCAAACGATTTAAATCTAACCTTAATTTGAAACATAATACAGTGATATATTTCAATAAGACACGCATTCCCCAAAACAATTTTGATTAGTTTGGAGCTTATCAACCACTACAAGTGATGATTGTAGTGGTTGATAAGCTCCAAACTGATCAAAATTGTTTTGTACAGTACAAAATAGAAATCTTCCTACCACACATCTTTTTTTTAATTTTCAAAAAGAAATTAGAAAACACCTAAAAAATTACCTTCATATAATTCCATTATGAAAAGCTTTTAAGCTTTCTCTCCCTACAAGAAGGTGGGAAAAGTCGCTGAGAAAAGATAGCCAAACTCCTTTAGCTTTCTCTTCTCTTTTGAAACATAATACAGTGAAATATTTCAATAAGACAAGCATTCCAAAAACAATTTTAATTGGCTCGGAGTTATCAACCACTACAATCATCACAACAGTACAAGATAGAAATCTTTCACCCTACCACACATCTCAGCCAAACTCCTTTAGGTTTCTCTTGTCTTGTGTTAGGTCTCCTGTTTTTTATGATTACAAAAACACATTTACACGAACAAAAAAGGATACAAACACTACAGACATGAAAAAATAGTTTTAGTAAAGATTCACCTTTACGACAACCAAAAGGACCTGAAGTTAAATTTGTCAGTCAACCATTTCGTCGACAATACATGGATTTTCTGATGCAACGCAGGAAACAGATGGTTCATCCAGGAAATCATATCAGTGAAGATTCCGAAAGATTCCAATTCTTCAAGGATGTCAAAGTGCCTTTGGTGGTAGATACTAAAGATGAAAATGAGGTTCCCAAAGGAATGCTGGAGAATGCAAAACGACCTCAAGACGTTGAAGATATGCTTCAAAAGAAAGAAAGGAAGGAGTCAAAGGAGAAAGTGACAATGGTCAAAGAGTATGCGAATAAAGATGACATCATTAAAACTCCACCTTTCTTCAATTGAGAGGCAAAGGACGAGTTCAAAAAGAAGGGCAAAGCCGACCATACAAAAGTTGTAACTAAATTGGAAATCTCTAAAGATGAGAATCCAGCATTTGATGCAAGTCGTCATTCTGACCAGAAACGACCAGTAATGGAGAAGAAAAATGCCAAGGAGGAGGAGATGAAAGAGAAATAGGCAAATAATTTTCGTCGACTATTTGACAACCTCTTCAATGATGAGGAAATTTAAGCGAAAGAGAAGACTCTGATTAATGAAAACGTGAAACGTGGTCAGAAAAGAAATTCAGGGGAAAAAATGGAAGGGGAAAATTTATACCATCCCCAAAAAAATTGGTAATTTTCCCCAATTTTTCCACCCCCAAAGTAGCTCAAATCAATTCGATTTTTTTGTTTACTGTTGAAAATATCATTGTTTAAATGAGTGCTTTTTTTGCATGCTTAGTCAGCATCTCAAAATGAAATATGCCACTCCTTTCCCTTTAAACATTTAAATTTTTTTGTCCAACTAACTTTGTCCCATAAGGTAGGCCGATGCAACAAAGGCATTCCTAATGTTCTAAAATCATAATAATATGTACGCTTTGCAAATCATAATGCAATAATTGTACTTGCTGGTTTTATCTCCTATGATACACATGGGCCCATGAAATGTGGTTGGCAAATTTAACTTCTTCAAAATAGAACATTGAAAAATGAAATGTCTCAGAGTACCTGAGATGAATGTGTGTCTTAATAAAGAAAAAGAAAATTGAAACAGATTGACTTACTTTTCCAGAGTAATCAAGAGCGGATCTTCAATCTCTGTATATTGTGATATTGAATCTCTACCAATTTTGATAATTTCGCAAAGTAATTGTGATACATTGTCATGTTTCTAAAATAAAATCAACACATTTACTTAAAACCAACCTTGTTGGTTAAAAAATGAATAAAAAATACAACGTTTGTTACACAAGAAAAATTTAAGTATGTCTTAAAAATCATACTGATAATTGGTCTCCCCATGTAAAAGCAAAATGGTAATGTTGAAAAGTGAGAAAAAAAAGCATCCCAAAAGTATCACCATACCTCTTCTTTTTCAGAAGACTTTAACAACGCTATCAATTTTGGAATTAAGTTTTCATCGTCAAGCCACTATGAAGAAAATAAAAAGAAGATAATTCAATTATTGTGTTAGTTGTTGAGAGTAACCTGATCAGGTATCAGCATGTGCCTTTTGATGGGAGACAAGTCCGTACATAAATTCTGGAAAAATGCTATTTTTAGTTCTTTTCTTCTCAAGTTGATACAACTCTGAGAATTTTCATGCAATACTTATACTATTAACTAGGATCGCATGAAAAAAACCGCAAGGTGCAATCAAAATCTTTTTTTGTCCTTAGCTCAATGATAGGATTCATAATCCAAAATTTGTTAAAGAAAAAAAACCTATGAAAATTTACACCACCTTTGATATTTCTAACTTTTTTTCTTGGGTTTCTACAATGGTCACCATTTTGACAAACAAAACCATGATGGCGGAAATTTCAATATGTACAATTAATTTATTTACAGCATCTTTGCTTTTCATATATTCGAACAGCTAAAAAAAGTGGAAAGAGAGGTTTTGAAGTCAACAACAAATCAACTGAACACAAAGTGTTTATAATTTTTTATACTTTTAAAACTACATTTTATAAATGTAGCAGAAAGTTTTTAAGATGTTAAAGAATTTTAAATTCACTGAAACTAAAAATAGTAGGAATTTGAATACAGGAAAGAATTGAGAAAAATAAATCTTTGAAAAAAATTAAAGCTTAAATTAATATAATCCACAAAATTTAGATAAATACGACTAAGGAATACATACCCAATAACAGGTAGAGAGCTCTTACCTCATCAGGCTTTCGACATACAAGTAATGAGAACACCTTGGAAAAGAAACTAAAAGAAAGAAAAAAGACTACGTTTGAAAGTAGCTTTATCGATAAATTTATTCCAATTTCAATAAAAAATTATTGTGAAAAATTATTTTGTCATGTATGTCAGATGAGACAAATTCAATTTGTTGATATACATGCCCGACCGACCCTGATTTTTCCAAAAACTAAAAATTATAGTATAATATAATTTTTATTAACAATTATTAAATATTCTCTTACACTTGGAAGAACCATGCAACTAAGAGTTGAAGATTTAAAACTTAAACAGACCTAAATATATTATTTCTTTGAATTATGCTTACCTAGCAATAAGAGGATTTAAAGGTGGTGGCCGTTCAATTAGGTCCCATAGAATATCTAAAAATTCCTAAAAAAGAAAAAAAAGAATATTCAAGAAGTACTGTGACCTTGAACCTGAACTTAGTTTTACTTTCCATTCAAAACAAATTCATTCTTGTATACACACAAGTAACATTGTAGTGATTAAAAGTGAATGAAAGAGAGGAATACTAAATAACTTACTTCATTGTTTGCAATTTTATCCAATATTGAATATGCATCGATTATCAGGACTTCACATGCCAAGTTTTTATATCTAAAAAGGGTTAATTAACATAAATAAGTAATCATTGATGTTACAAACGTTGGAAAAAAGACTCCAGCTTTTCTCCCTTTCTGTGCAAAAAAATATTAATTTAATATTAAAATGACAAAAAGCCTCCTAGTCAAAAGGCTACCTTTCAAAAGAGTATAGAAAAAGGGGATACTTTTTACATAATGCAATCATAATGTATAGCAAAGATCATAGCATAGACGAACTTTTGATCAGGAAAGTCAACACCATTGTATTATTAAAAAGTTAAAAAAAAGTTGTTTCCAGATAAAAGAGTCCTACTTATATTTGGAGGTTTCTTCTTCGTCTTCAGGTGGGTCGTCAACAACATAATGAAGAAGTTGTTTTAAATTATTGTCTTCTATTAAACTGTAAATGGAAAAGAAAATTTAAAACATCAGAAACATTATCTAAACAAAAATGTTAAAAAATCCTATCTCATTTTCCACTTTATAATCCAAAAACAATAATAATATTAGTTGAAAATACCAGGCAACAGTTTAATCCAACTCTAGCCCTGAGAAATTTCTTTCTGGTGCATCAGTTTAAAACTTACAAATCTAGTAGTTTAGTGTTTTGTGTCTTGCATTCTTGTAGTATATCTTCCTCATCTAGAATTTGTGTGAGCGTGACATCCTAAAAAATGAATTTAATTTCTTTGATGATTTGCTGTTAAAAAGATTTATCGCAAATATATATAGAATATTACTCAACAATTGGACCCAGTAGCATTCAATTCTTTGAAGATTTATAAGACAGAAAAACCTTCGCACTGGCAAGAAAGGTAGATACACTGTTATAAGCAAGCCTGTAAACTATGTTGTCATGGAAAGATTTCATACCTCTTTTGCCAAGAGTGTATCTATTCCAGATGAGTTGAAATGAAAATTCCAGAACATATTATCAATTTATGTCTTTTCTCTCATCTAAAACAATAATTATACAAATAATTAACAATAAGTAGAGGTATTTTCTAGATTAGCAAGAAAAACATATAACTGTCTCTATGCCTAACAGAAAGTGTGGCTGATCTGAAGCATTCTTTTCCATGAAGAACTACATATTTATTGAATGATCTGAAAGACTTAAATAGGTAAATAATCAATCTATGGAGTGTTTAAAATTTCTTGCATACACTTTTTTTAATAATTTGCACATTGCAAGTTTAGTAAAGAGAGGCCCATCATTACAAAAGTTCAAAAACTTTGTAAATAATTAACTGGCAAGCCAGCGTCGCATGCTGTTGGTGCGGCATACGGCTCTTTTTAATCAGCAGAACATAACGAGATTTGACAAAATACTACAGTTGAATTATATGGACTGAGTTATAACAAAATGCGATAACAAATACACGAGAAAATAGAGCTACTATCTTATCCCTTTAGTCTGAACACGGTAAATAGGTTCTTTCTTTCTTATATACTTCCCAAGGCCAATCAGTTCAGGTTCTTGGTATAATAAGAAAAGCAAATCATTTGGATGCTCTTTTTTCCGATATAATAGATTTTAAATCAGTGTAATAGATCCTCAGAATCATCATATAAGCCATTAATTCAGTCTATGTCCCTGTGAATCATCAAATAATCAGTAGAAAAATAATTTTTAAAGAAATCGAAAATTTCTGTTGGAATAATTCTTCCAAAAGTGCTCTTCGACTTGGTTTTCGAAAATTCAGTTATCTGAGATGATTTCTGAGTGGTTTTAAACAATTTTAGTATTTACGTGCTTTAGTAATAAGCTAAAATAAAAAACTAGTGTTTTTGGAATATTCATTCCAAACGGACTCCTCAAAATTACGGCAATGTTTCGAGGGTCATAAAAGACAGCTGCTCCCAAAATTTTATCCGAAAAATCCTATTAATTTTGATTTTATTCCAAAAATGCTGATTTTCAAAATCTTGAACCTGAACATTTGGCAAAGTAAAAAAAAAAACACTGACTTATAGAGTTCTATAATATATTTTTGAATTACGTAAAGAATATTATTATATGAGAAACACAATTCGTAAGCAGCCCAATCAATGGATTTCGAAAGTTTTTTA
The DNA here is from genome assembly GCA_032270745.1 of Tiaropsis multicirrata. Classification (NCBI taxonomy): domain Eukaryota; kingdom Metazoa; phylum Cnidaria; class Hydrozoa; order Leptothecata; family Tiaropsidae; genus Tiaropsis; species Tiaropsis multicirrata. The sequence goes on along the minus strand of JAUJPO010132430.1, from coordinate 3,137 downwards.
AAAAGCTTACCTCAAAACGCGATCTCGCATACATCAAATCAACAACTAGCATACAAACATTTTTCTGTAATACTGTTCCATAGAAAACATACAAGAAAATGGCATCAAGAACTAAAAAAAAAATCCTTGTATTATGATGGATGTTTAGAATGGATTATGCAGTCATACTTCAACTATTAGAGCAAACTAACAAAATAAATGCACTCTCCTATACAGAGAGATAAAAGAAAAATAGCTGCATGATTTATTGAATTCTTTTGTTCTTACTGCTCTTACACAGTAATAGACTAGCAAGAAACATAAAACCACCATCATTCTTATAAATTTATAGCTTGACTATTAGCTCTTTCAGTACCGCCAGAAAAATAAATTTTAGGATTCTAACAATCGACAAATGAGAAAGTTTGCAGAGCGTTTTCTCTCGAATGGAAAAACCTGAAACTGTTGTTTTTGCTTGAATCAGAAGCAAATATCATCAACTTTGAAGAAAATGCAGTTTCAAAACTAGGCTATAAGGTTTCAATCAGAGGCTATAAGGCGAAGAACGCGTCAGTCCAGGATGAACAACCTTTTTCTGGGTACAGAAAGAGTATTTTTTGCCGAACATAAGAATCAAGGAAAGTTGAATCAGCAATTTCCACCGTAGTGCTTGCATGTGCTGAATCTGCACTATGAACTAGAACGAAGGCTGTATCGAGAGATGAGTGGAACACTGGCTCACAAAAACTACAGTAAATTTGGACTTTTGTAATTTTCTTGAGTAAATCAAAGGAAGGAACAAATACAGGACGGGGGAGAGAGAAATAGAGTAAGTACAAAGGCTGTAATTAAAAGCTGGTTAAGTTAATGAATATCTTGCTAAATACTTCACATAATGGGGTGATTAAATACCAGATGATGTTTGTTCAGAAAAATTCTACTTTCGCTTCGTATAGAAAAGATGAACGCATGATTCTTAGCATTGTTTTTTTCGGTATTCTAAAGTAAGAGGTTTTAAAGAAAAAGTAGTTTCATCTCAAGTCCAAGAATCATAAATATTTCTTAAAAGATGCGCTCGTCAAGGATAAATACAATATACAAATTTGAGGATATAATTGAGCTGTAACTACCACGTAGCCAATTTCCTCATAATGTCAGCGAATAACATTTTATGATTAATCAGAAGTGTCCAAAACAATGTCTTTCACTATCATCTGCTCTGACACCTTTTATCTTACTATCATATCATCAAAAAATAAAGAGAATATGCATTAGACTATAGTCTGAAAGAAGTGTGGCTGTTTTTCCACTATGCTAACTTCCAACAAAGTACGGCTAACATCGTCAATTATTATATACTTTGATGATGTAAATTATATACTTGATGTCTCTGTGAGAAAACTACAAACATATTTCAATGAACTTTATACATCAATTATGTTGCTAAATCATACACGATGGCAGCCATCTTTTCAGGCGGTCCTCGCTACCTACTAATATAAAGATGTTATAATTCTTAGTTATGTCACACTGTGAGTCGTTTCCTATTAATATTTTCTTGACAAAGAAGAAGGTTGAAGCTTATTTTAGAAGTAAAATTGACAGCTGTAATATAAGATGGACTCTCTAAAGCCTTTGACGAATGAACAAATGTAATACTTGAGGCCACCCTAAAAAAAACGTTTGTTTCCGGTCCGCGGCCGGGTGAAATTCTTTTTACGAGTCAATAATAGGGGGATTTGAGGCTTCAACATTGTCGAAACAAAAACTTAAATGACTAGAATTTTGCAAAAAAAAATAAATCCCGGACGCCCGGGTGAGGAAGATTTTGCCCACCCGCGGACCGGAAATAAACAATTTTTTAAGGATGGCCTGATACACTACAAAGTATCTTGAAAATTACATACCAAAAAGTTCCATGTATTTCAGTAAGTGACATAAAAAGACCCAGTAAATTATACTGAATTTCCCAAAGTTTCTACAAAGACTCCCTGTGACACAGGTTTGACGCGATAACACGGACGACAAAAGAACTTCAGTTATTTAAAAATTGTTTTGTACTTTGGTGGTTTGTGAGATATCCGAAATAAGCTTCAAAATTGATAAATAACATTTTTTTGCTATTAGATGATGGATCACGAACTTGTCCCGTTAATAAAAAGATCGAAGTCGATTCATTCAAAGTCCGTTGAGATCTCATTTTCTTCTAATTCAAAAAAGTAAAACAAGCATAAAAAATTACATCCGCGATCATCAAAAAATCCTACAAAACTACTGTTTAGCGTCTACAAGATCAAGAAAAAAATATAAATAAAAGTTTATAAAATCAAAAAAAGCAGGTAACAAAACAAAACAAAACAAATGTTAACAACATGCGCTCTCATTTAACGGAAACACCCTGATAAAGCTTGGAAGATTGCCACCATTTTGAGAAATAGCAGCTGAAGTCTGGTGTTCCGGCTGAATTAATATCAAAAGCGTAAAATATTTTATCCTCAAGTAGTCATTTCAAAATATTTGTTATAAATAATGACTATACTTCAAGTGGACCATTTCCTAAACCTCCTGATGTTGTTTCCAAAAGAACTACATATTGACAGTTTAGAATTTCCTGACGGCTTCGACAACTTGTTTGGCTGAAACTCCAAACATTTCCATTAAAGCAGCGGAAGGACCTGAACGGGGCAATCCGGTGACGGCCAATCGTTGTACGCGAATACCAGCTTCCATGGAAACAGCAGATGATACAGCTTCGCCAAGACCACCTAAATTGTAAGATTATAAAAAAATTCAAAAAATGATATATACTTTTTTAAAGGAGAACAGTTTTGTAGTTGAGTAAAGTCAAAATATAGGTTCACCTTCAAAGCAGTAGATAGCAATCAAATCAGGACGTAGCTGAGCTCAAAAAATTTCAATCCCAACGTGATTTCTAAAATCATTTGAAATGTACTTTCAAAGCAGCAGAAATTTTGAAAAAGTCTGCCGCAATACAATAAATTCAAATTGAGCCCATTGAAGTTTTCCGTAGGAAAGTCTCTTAAACGAGTTTGGAGAACGATGCATCGAGACAAAAATTAATCTCTTTTATTCAAGCAATTTTTAGAGACTTTTGTACTAAAGAACGACATGGTCTCAATTTGGCAGATGAAATATAT
>JAUJPO010132319.1:0-20841 GCA_032270745.1 Tiaropsis multicirrata | reverse complement strand
TTGGTATTTGAAAAGACAGAAAGAAAATCAAAAAATTTAAGGGGTAGTTTAGAAAAACAGAAGAAGATTTAAGGGGGGATTAGGAAATAAGGGCACAGTACATATGAAATTTCAAATTGAGGGGGAGAATTGGATAAGGGGTAATTTGCTGTTTAAGGGGGGACTAGAAAACATGGATGAAACCATGCCTCTGTTATAGTTTTTAAGGATGTAAAAAACAGGGGTGTTTTAGTTTTTCTAAGATATGCACATTCATCAGACAGACAAAGGTGCTCTTTCCCTGTACAATGGCTGTAATTGGCCTATTAATTGAGATGTGTCCATTCATTCATTCGTTCGTTCATTCTAATGGCCTTAAGGGTTAATCTCATTTTATAACCAGGTAGGTCCATCAAAGTATCACTTGTTTCTGCCTAGAACTAGTGCAAAGTCGTTGCAGTTAAAAGTGGACGATTAACTGGCGCTGTTATTACCCGCTGACGTCACTTTTTAGTCGATTGGAATCGTATTTCAGTATTTGGAAATTAAATAGTTTTGCCCCTATGGTTTGGTGAATAAGATCTGATGCCAGATTTTAACTCAACAGATTTTAAATACAGATTTCGATTTTATTCCAGCAAAAGCACTTTCTCGATGTTTGATGTGTATATTATTTGTTTCCAAAATGTCATACCGGAGACTAGAGAATGAGGCTGTTTGGTGAATAAAATATAATATTTTCTTACTGTACAGCTTCAAGTTGAGATCGGTGGAGTAACAGAATCCATTATGAAACGTACAGCGTTAGTCGCCAACACATCTAACATGCCTGTCGCTGCTCGTGAAGCTTCCATTTACACAGGTACTTCTACCCTTTGGATGTGTTTTGACACCAACTTTCCCAGCAATCAGGGAAAACCCGGAGAAGTCAAGTTTTTCCAACTCAGGGAATACTATATTATTTTGAGCAGGGTTTTGGCTAATCTAGGAATCTCTGTTTTCCAAATTTCTTCTGGTCGGACCTAACTAACCTAAATTAACGCCAATGAGACTTTTACTCATCTTTCAAAATAAATATTGCTTTCAACAGGAAGTGTTATTGGTAACAGCGGAAAAACTAGTCACTCTTTTCAGTGTTTTTGTCATGGAAAAAAAATTGTAATAGCTGCTAGGAAGCCTGGAAATCCAGAATGAAGGAAAGGTTTTGTGGCCAAAAGTTTCGAAAAATAAATTCCGACACCATCGAACTTCCAAGAGCTAGTTGTTTCCAAGTTCTTGAGCTCTCTAAGCTCCAGTGGGTCTCGAGATACAGCTCATGCATGAATTAGCATTGAAAAAGAATTTATGCAAAAAAACCGTTCTACAGAAACCCCAGGCCATAGACCTCGCATCTCCCGTTCTGGAATCAAACGATCTCGAAGAAGGAAGACCTTCAAAATATTGGCTTTTAAACGTTTTTAATAGTTTTACAAAAATTACCTCATCTCAGATTGTTCCAAAAAATGGACTGAGTAGATCAGTGAATTTGATTTTCTGCTTGGATAAAAAATGTGACTTTAAAATCTTTTCTTTTTACTTTCACCATACCAGGTATTACTCTATCGGAATACTTCCGTGACCAAGGATACAACGTATCCATGATGGCAGATTCCACTTCCCGTTGGGCCGAAGCTCTTCGTGAGATCTCTGGTCGTCTAGCTGAAATGCCTGCTGATTCTGGTTATCCAGCTTACCTGGGAGCTCGTCTCGCTTCTTTCTACGAGCGTGCCGGTCGCGTCAAGGCTTTAGGTAACCCACAACGTGAGGGTAGTGTCAGTATTGTAGGTGCTGTGTCGCCACCTGGTGGTGATTTTGCTGATCCCGTCACATCAGCTACGCTTGGTATTGTACAGGTATAAGTTTGTTTGGTTCGGTCTTGCATAGAGTAGGTGTAAAGTGCCATAAGCTTTCTTTGAATTCCTTGAAGATATTTTCTACCAAACATATTTTCTTATGAGCATAATGCGGAGGAGGCTGAAATCTAGTCTCGAAAACAGTTAGATCTATTGTAATAGAACGTTATAGAACAATAGGAAAACGAAATTTTGAATAGATGTCTGAAATACGGTCAGTCGAAATTTAACAGTGCCATTAATTTCTACTACTATAGGTGTTTTGGGGTTTGGACAAGAAGTTGGCCCAACGTAAACATTTCCCTTCAATCAATTGGTTGATCAGTTACAGTAAATACATGCGTGCTCTTGATGATTACTACGAGCAGAATTACGGTGAATTCGTACCTCTCAGAACTAAAGTAAGTAATTTTATTCAATGTTAAATGACTAAAATTACTCACTAAAGAAATGGAAGCATTGGGTACTGTTTTCGAAAATAATTGTGCACGTGGATAACCTCTCTCAATGCACCTTTCCTGTCATTTTCGTTTTAGATCAAGGAAATTCTCCAAGAAGAAGAAGATTTGTCTGAAATTGTCCAATTGGTTGGAAAGGTATGTCTGACTTCGTTTCTTCATATCAAAAAATAATTTTCCAGCTTATTTAAGTTTTTAACTTTCTTTTTGTTATTGGAAGAAGAAAAAGAATTCCTGACTTTGTTTTTCTGTTGGTTTTATTGAAATATTAATTCATACTGCCATTGTTTGGTAAAAAATTGCGAACAATTTGAAAGTCACCTGAGTGAGACAAAGAGTCAGAATGGGAAAAAATGAGGGGAAAGAAAAAATATTTCAATTTAGTCATGGCATGGGGGACAAGACCCTGACACTATGCATTTATGTTGACTGCCTGTATAACCGTTCTTCTAAGGAGTTTGTTCAAGACTCGATCAGCCAGTTCAATATGTCTATTTGTTTCTCTATTTCAGAGTTCATTGGCTGAATCTGACAAAATTACTTTAGAAGTCGCCAAGTTGGTCAAAGACGATTTCCTCCAACAAAACGGTTACACACCTTACGACAGATTTTGTCCTTTCTACAAAACTGTCGGCATGCTTAGTAACATTTGTGCTTTTTACGACATGGCACGTCATTCAGTGGAATCGACCGCTCAATCGGAGAACAAAATCACATGGGGTATTATCAAGGATCAATTAGGCTCTGAGGGAGACAACAACATTTTATACGAACTTAGTTGCATGAAATTTAAGGTAAAAAGTGATTTTTTTTTCTTTTGATTTTTTCGTTGTGTTCTGAGCTATGTGTGTTCTTGATGTGTTGCGGCGGTGGAGAACCTGCCAAGGTTATCAGACTATCATCGTGTACACTTATTTTTATGCATCCGCCTAAAATCCACAAAATGAAAAAAATTCTCATTTTTACGAAGTACAGAGAGGTAAAAAAGTTTAATTGAATTTTTGTTGTTTTTTTCTAAAATTACTTTTAAAACGTTTTTGATTTTGATTTTTTGGGCCCTCTATTTTTTTTTACATCTGCCAGGTTAAAATGAAAGACCCCCCTGCGAATTCCAAACACTTCATTTTAATGTCCCATACATATGAAGTATTTATCTTCTTGATTGGAATGTTTTTTGTTCTTATCTTTCAGGATCCAGTCAAAGATGGAGAAGCCAAAATTAAAGCTGAATTTGCTGAGCTCCATGAAAAAATGTCAAACGCTTTCCGAAATCTGGAGGAGTTCTAAAAACAAAAGAAGAGCTGTGTAATTATAGCTACTGTGTGGTTTTTAACCAACATTTTTAGACATATACACTTCTTTTCTCCATCGGATGTGGGGCTATTAGTAGAAAAAAAGATTCGAGTTTAAGATTGTGTAGCTCTTCTCGACTTGTAGAGCTATTTTAAAAGATTTAAATTAAAACAAAACTCATATTTTTTATGAAAAATTTAGAAATTTAAAATAATTTTTTTAACGTGAATTTTTTTGTCATTGTTTTCTTTTTTTTTTCATCTCGCTTAAGAGAGATTTAATTTATTTTGTTCTGTCTTCGGGGTTTAGTTTACCAATTTGGTAACCACAAGAACCTGTCATAAACTCTATAAGACTTCAGTTACATGTTACAGTTTTGATACTTATTAAAGGTCTAGTTAAACTATACAAATTTGATGTAATTTATTATCAATTCAATCAAGCCATTTATCTTTTTACATATATATAATTTCAAAAAATTAAGCAAAAAAAAAATATTTCGAAACCAATTTTATCAATTTAAAAATACTTTAGAAGAAGAAACTTTCGTGGAAAAAAACTTGTTCGCGCGTTTTGGTCAAATTCGCGAACGTTTATTCCGCGAAAATTTTTTATTAAGCTCATTTGCAAAAGTTTATTTCGGTGAAGTTTTTTCAAAATTCGCGAACATTTATTATCACGATACTTACGTTGGAAAATGAACCGTCAAAATGGAAGCTGAAATCTAAATATTTCACATTGTGCCCATTAAATTGTAAATCTTTTACTTGAACAATGACCCATCCGTCTAATTCGCGAAAGTTTATTCCCACAAAATGCAAAAATTTCGCGAATTTCTTGACACGCGAAAGTTTCTTCTTTTAAAGTAATTATAATTTATGACACAAAAGGGATATGTTTTTGTAGTTTTTCACTTTTTTTTTTGTCGTTACTTTAATCTTTGTTGGAGAGCAGATGAAAGATAAATCCCAGTTTACACTATGTCAAGAGAATTATTACGAAAAATTTAAGAATTATCCACTTAAATCTGCAAGATTAACGGATTTCCGTTTTCTTCTCTTCTTTTCGTGTTCTTTCGTTTTTCTTTAAACTGCTCTCGATTTTTCCAAAACAACATCGTCAAGTTTTGACTTTTCATTGACAAATATATAGAGAAAAATATATGTACCCAAAAAATCTTTGCGTTAATGTTTGAGGTTTTTGTTGTTGCTGTTTGGCTCGGTGAGATGTTTGTTAGTTTTTGGCACCTCATTTTTTTGAAAAATCTATTTTTTCAAAGTTCATTTTTGAATTTACAGTTGAATTATTTAAACCTTAAATAATTCTTTATGTTTCGTTTATATATTCTCCTGACATCAAGCTGTCACTTATTAAACGACATGTTTACAATCTAAATCTGAACTTCGTAGATCGGATATCGTATATATTATATTCAATGTAACTTTACTTTTATTTTGAGGTCAAACACTGGATAGGTTAGCAACAGGTTCTTGTACATCAGGAAGCTTGAGTTCTCCTTGTAATAAATTTGACGTTGTTGACAATAGCTCTATTTAAATGATAAGGTGATAAGAAATAGCAACGGGTAGGATTAAATTTGTCTGTAAAAGTGTTTTTTTACTGTTAGTCAATTCCAATTTTAATGATTCTGTCTTGCTGTTAGTTAAATTCTAACCTTTTGTTTTCTTTCTCTTTTAGCCAGGCACTATTTTACACAACAAAACAAAACATAAACAAAAACCATACACTTACTAAACTAATACAAAATACACGATACTAATGACGACCCTCTCACACTGCTAACACTCATGACTAACAAAAACAACACACAAGGACGTAGTAACTATGACAACCAACCAGACAATGACGTAAAGTTATTGGACGACTATGTACCAGTCCCCAGATTACCCATCAATCAAGCAAGAATTATAATTGTACTGGCATCGTGTCTATGCTTTTGGAAATGTCAATACGCTGACTTTACATTTGACGACAATTCAGCCATCTTATCCAACAAAGATGTCAGCGGTCAGACGCCGTTATGGAGCATCTTTGAAAACGATTTCTGGGGAACCAAAATGAAGTCCAAGTTGAGTCACAAAAGTTATAGACCTTTAACAGTGCTTACCTACCGTGTCAACTATTTACTAAGTGGTGGCTACCATCCTCGGTTGTTTCACGTCATCAATATTGTTTTGCACTCCTTGAACTGTGTTCTCCTTCTGAGTGTGTTTTCCATTTTCTTTGGTGGCGTATCGAAAAATGATGGCGATACTGGTTTTAGAGCGCCACGTAGGAGTTTATTGGCGACATTGTTATTTACTGTTCATCCTGTACATACTGAAAGTGTAAGTATTGTTCTTATTAAAAAGAAATTGTCTTTTTCAATTATTTTGATTAGAATAGTGTTTTTTGGTTTAATGACGAATATTCTTAACTTTTTAGTCATCATCCTAAAATATTCTTAACATATATTTTCAATTTATAATTGTCCTAAGTCTGGATTATTAAATTCTTACATTTTTTTTAGTCCTAAGAGTCTGAGAAACGCGCCAAGAGAGTAATATAAAAACCATTAATTGAAAGACAAGAAAAAATATAGCTGATTCAGCTAGAGAAAGATTTTAGATGTACTTAGGAATAGATCCAAAAAAACATTTTGACTTTCAAATATTTTAAGATAGCATTATTCTTACGACTTCGAGAGAAAAATCTCATTTCGAATGCAATACAGTATGTAGACGCTTTTTCATAACATAACATAAGAATAGACTAAACTCGTCCAAAGTGAGCATTATTCTTCTTTTTCTATTGTTCTAAATTTAAAATCTCGCCCTGATATTCTTATAGAAACTATTCTTATAAAAATAACGTACATATTCTTCATCACTCTATGGCGATAAATTTTGTTCTTCATTTAAAGGTTGCAGCTGTGGTTGGTCGTGCTGATTTGATTTGCGCTATATTCTTCAACTTGTCATTAATCTTCTACATCAAACATTCTTGTAAGTTTTCTCTAATATGCCCCGAACAAGGCAGCTGTTGTTCCTGACGTAATTTATGAAAAGGTCTACCTTATCGGACAAAAAAATGTCGGACAAAAGTGACAAATTTTTTTGGAGGTGACGAAAATTATGTCCGACAAAAAATTTCGTCCAAGCCAAAAATTTCCCTAAATGCTTTTAATGTGTAACAAAGCAAACGAATATTACCCGAAGCGGGATAAGTATGGGATAAGTAAAAATAAACAATATTATTTTCAAAACATATCATAGCATAAATTCTTTCTTCAACATCTAAAGGGATTTTCTACTTTTTCAAATAATTATTGAGCACTGACAGCCTCAGTAATTCCTGCAGAATAAATCAATAGCTTATTGATGTTTTAATCATTTTTTTCCGTTTTTAATACGAAATGTGAAGAAATACGAAATTTTGTCCGACGAATAATTTAGTCCGACGAAAAATAAGTCCGACATTTTTTTGTCCGCGAAAGTTTATCTCGCGAAAATAAACAAGAATTTTCCAATTTGCGAAAGTTTATCAAATAATTTCGCGAATTTCTGAACTCGTGAAAAGTTTCTCGAATTAAATTATCAAATTTCTATGGTTTTCAATGGGCTTTTACAGAAATAATCCGTAAAATGACTTCCTTGACACTGATGGCGGTACTGATCTTTTCTGGGAAAACCCAATGGTTGTTGACCTTTTTCTGGTAATTTTCCACTGGGTAGGATTTTGGGGTAAGAGGCCTGTGATGGTATTATAAGTATAAATCAAGATGGGAAATTCTCGAAACATGAGGTAGTTTTTTTAATTTTATAGGCCAGTCAAAAAGTTCCAGAATGAATTTCATTGCAAGCCTGTTTTGTGCTGTCATTTCAATGTTTTCCAAGGAGCAAGGAATCACTGTTTTAGTAAGTATTTTTCATGAGCTTTCTGAAAAAAGGTACAAACTTGAAGTGAATAATGAATGTATTTACATTCTTTGTCTTTGAAAAGCAGAAGCTTGAACTTTGAGCTATAATACTTTGAATATGTTCAAGGCTTTCAATAGATATGAAGAAAAAAGCAGAAAATTTCAATTTGGAAAATGTGTATTGGTCAGCATAAAATATTGTTTGAAAAAAATTAAATATTAGCTCTTTTTCATTAAAAATCAAAAACATATTAAAAACACACAAGTCTTGATTTCAGAAAATTTAGGAACTCTGGTCACTACTTTAAAAGGAGAAACTTTCGCGTGTCAAGAAATTTTAGCATTTTGCGAAAATCAACTTTCGCGAATTAGACGTCTAAGAAAATTTCGCGAGAATAAACTTTCGCGAATGAGTTCTTGTTCAAGTAAATTATTTACATTTTAACAGGCACGATGTGAAATGTTTAGATTTCAGCTTACATCGATATTGTTTAATAGCCTTCTGACGGTTAAAAAACGAATGTTTATTTTGCAACCCAAGTATCGTGATAATAAATTTTCGCGAATTTTGAGAAAAGGTTTTTTAACGAGAATAAACTTTCGCGAATTTTTGGCACACTTGTTTCTTGGCCGAATACCTAAAAATACAATACAAAAACACATTTTTTTAGGGTTGGGATGGGGGTGAATTCTTGAACCCTACTAGAGACAAAAGTAATGGGACTGAGATTTGGTATATTTGAGCAACTACAATTGGGCCTTCGAGCTAGTTCGCACCCAGTGTGGTTCGCACGTTCGACTATTAATTAAGCTTAGTTTCATTTAAAACTTTGGGACTTCTTGTCAAAGTTATTCTGAAGATCAGTATATTTCCTTTTCTTTAGGCTAAAGTTTAGCTATATTGCGATTGATAAAATAGCAGCCAGAATCATCAATCCAATAGCTACACAGGGTTTATTAGTGGTAAAGAACTTTCGATGTAATGTGTTTGATTCTCCTTAATTTTTGCTAAAATGTTCTGAAGTTTATTAATGTCTTTGGAAGTGAATTCTTTGAATAAGTTGATTTGTTGGAGCCAGAAATGACGGCATTCTTTGTTGATCACTGCACTCATCACCTCGTCCAGTAAGAAATCGAAACAAATTGTCATGTTTGCATGATACCATTGGTCTGGTTTGGTTTTTTCAAGGACGTGAAAGAAAATGGTTTTTAAATGATACGATTTCAACCTCTTGCAACGTGGTTTGAGAAAATCTTTTCCGATGATTTTTAAAGTTATGAAACATTTCCTTGCTATTGAGTTTATTAATTTGGATAACTCAACTTCGGCTTTTGAAAAGGAAAATCTCCAGGTATTTCCCTTCTTGTCATTGGGTTGCGATTTCGGTACCAGATGAAAACCTAATGCTCCAATGCGATGGACTTCATCAATATCGGGCCATTCTCTGTCTCTCGTTAGCCAATCAGATGAGGTGGGCCATTCTTGACATTGGATACCGAATGTTAAATCAGCCAAATAAAAACCTTGACTATAATTCATGTCAATATGAATGGCTGGTCCTTGTACTGTTATATCTAGGGTTTCCTGACCAGGATATCTGCATTTTTTATAATATTCTCTAACTCGTACACCAGCAAATAATTTACTACTGTAGAGTGGAAGCTGTCTTAATTCCATATCCATGATCGTCTCGTAGATTAACTTTTTAATTTCGGTTGCTGTGATAATAGAACTTGTAGCCGTTGAATAAATATTAGCAAATCCGTTGTCTATACCGTCTTCTTGTGTGTCGATGAAATAGTCTTGTTGACCCAGATCAAAGCTTGAGTTTACAGTGTTAGCGTAGATCATCACATCGTGATCTGTGTATAAGGCATTCTTTTTCAAATGGTTCTTTATTAACATCTCAAGAGACTTTTTACTTGTTAACGGCACATTGAATCTTTCAGCTGTACTTCCACTAACAAATGTCGACAACGGTTTTTTCAAAGTGTTTGATATTCTTTCGAACATGGTTTTTGACATTTTGTAAATTTCGTCTTCCGTTGATTTCAATTCATCCGGTAGTGGAATGTGATTATCGATGTTGGATAAAATTTGTATTACAGAATCATCACATTTTTTTGCACGTTTCTTAAAACTAAATCTGAATGACGAAATATACAAGTAATGCAAACCTCCAAGACAACAAATTGATAATATCACATATATAGCATACCAGAGAGGGTGTTTATGAATATCAATTTTCAATATTAATGGCACTGTCACCAGAGAGATAATTCCAATCACCCATAGAATAAGAACTTTGGCAATGTTGATCCTTTGCGTTGTCCGGACCGTTGGTTTGCCATGAATTGAGTAAAGGATAGTGATACAATGAACCCAACTCCAAACGATGACAATGCTGGCCTAGAATTCCAATGAAAAAGAATTACAGGACGGTACGTAAATGGTTAAAGAAACACAAAGGGCTAAGTAGGTCATCATTAACCCTTTAGCTACCGGGCCCTTTCAAAAAGTCGCGTCTTTTTTCAAAGCATAATTTCAAAATTTCTCACATTTTTTTAAGCGCGATTTCAGTAAGTGGCTGTTGAAGGCCCGCGACTTTTAAAAAAAACCGTGCCGAAAATACCATTGGTAAGTATACTTACCATTTCGAAAACTTCACGGAAATACCGAATGGTAAGTATACTTACCATAAAGTCGTAAACTGTAAAAAGCCCAAGAGAGCCTTTTGGAATGAAATTATAAGATGTTTCAAAGTAAAAATGATAAAGGACTATCTTTCATCTGTTTAATTTTTCGGGCCCTGAGGTTAGTATTCTTTTAAACCCGCGAATTTTCAGCTACCTTTTTGAAATGGTAAGTATACTTACCATCGGTATTTTTTCGAACTAATCTCAGCCTGAATGTTCTTATAAACTATGTTCTTATGAAGAAAAAGAATGTTCGGACAAAAATGTGGGCTTCAAAATCGAACCCTTACAGTTGACAGTACAGTTAAGAATTTGCTGAAAAACCGAACAGTGCATTTGTGGGCGATTCCCCCAGTTTTAGCAAAATAATTCCAAATTTTGTCAAATTTCCTACCCTTACTGTACAGTGCACCTGGACTTTGTCAAAAACTCGAAAACCCTACCCTTAAGGGCCGCACATACGGTAAGATCACCTTGAGTGTCCCGGCCTCAAAATCTTCCACTTTACTGTCAAAGTATATACCAAATATGTTGGAAGATGTTCAAAATCAGACACTTCACCATCAGAAAGATATCGATCCAAAGTAAAGTTATGCAAAAAGTAGTTTTCTGATGATAATAAACAATAAAAATATTCTTCGACTTTTGAGTTAAAAGAAACAAATTTTAAGACGTCTTTTTTGAGATAACTACAGAACTGATTACTTCCTCGTTAAAACAGTCATAAAAAATAATCACAAAGAAGACATCTTCATTACGGGTACGTATAAATGATAATGTAATTACAAGTCTACCCTTACACATGCTTTTTTTCAAAACACGAGGTCTTTGTCGGTTGATTCTCGTCAGAATCCTTTGGTTAATCATCGCGTGTGTGACAGTGGTGATGATTCTGCAAGAAAGAAATTCTCTTTCAATGCTAATACAATCGTTTTTTGTAAGAACCAGTAAATCTCGGCCGAGGCTCAGATCTTCTTAACTTTGATCCACATTATTTACCTCACCCCACCTCACTCCAAATATATGCCTACTATAAATAAAGCTTAAAATGCTTCCTTTGGGCTAAGCTTTCATTAGGAAAATTCCCATGGTCAAACTGTGAGTTCTTCATAGTTTTTGGAAAGATTTCCTACCACCAAATCTGAGGCTCGATGTTCTTATAAAATTTTTCTTATAAAAAAAGAGTTTATATTTTTTCAATTTTTCAATTTCGGTTCCGATCTTGATAAGCAAGATGTTCTCTAAATGAGATTTGCTCGCGTGTCACATCGGCTAATTTTTATTAATTTACACGATAGTGTAAGATTTACATAACATTAGTAATTCAAAAACATAAGATTGTCCACTATGCTCACAGAATCAATGTTTAAAAAGACGAGCTAGGTCCAGGGGGGGGGAGGTACTTAGGCAAAAAAGGGTATGTGCCACTGGTCAAGGTGCCCTTTTCGGATGTCATGAATCTCTGGCAGGATCGCAAAACACGAAAATTAAAAATCTATCCTTTTTGAAAATTTGAGAAAATTGTTGCATTTTTTGGAAATATTTTGGAATCTAAATCCCATTTAGAATCACTTGTTCGCGATTTTCGGCAAAAAATCCCACGTAGGGTCAATTTTTCAAAACCCAGTGGAACACCCCCGTCGGACTGTTAGGCAGTACCCCCTAGGTTTGCAATACAATTCAACTATTTTCCCCAGCCATGATAACCCAGTAACCCTCCCAGCAGGCACGGAACGTTGCTTTAACGTCAAAACTTTGAAACAACGTTATGATAATGTTAGTGTCTGCTGGGTAACTAAAAGGGATTTCATGATTTCTGAGGTCATATTGTCATTATACCTTATCGGACAAAAAAATGTTGGACTCATTTTTCGTCAGACTAAATTATTCGTCGGACATAATTTTCGTCACCCACAAATATTTTCGTCACTTTTGTCCAAAATAACGCAGATTTTAGCCTTAAAAACATTTTTTTTTGGATTTTTTTTTCGTCGGACTAAATTGTTCGTCGAACAAAATTTTCGTCACCTCTCAAATTTCATCACTTTTGTCCGACATTTTTTTGTCTGATAAGGTAACCCTTTAAGTGCGATGTCGGCGAGGTATTACCAAAATGATTTTTTCAACTTGAAGTTTTAATTCAAAGTCATCGAAAATGAAATGAAATGTAGTGTTTTTGGAAAGAGTTTGAGCTTGAACGTAAAAAAATATGCCAAAGTTTACCAATTTTCTGTTGAAGCAAATACATAGAATTGAAAGAATAATTTCCCGGAACGAGCATACATTTGACGTCAAATAGTTAACATCTCTCTCTCGCAAAGAAAAAAAATATGGCGAAAAAAACTGTCAAATAAAAACTGAAAAAATCAATAAAAATCATAAAAAATGGACAAATCAACATCATAAAACACATACATACATACTAAATAAGAAAGACAAGATTATGGCAGCCATCCAACGAAAAAAAGACGTTTAAAGTTTGACCTAGCAGATTTTAAACGAAAACTACCCAAAAATGCTTTTACACTTAAAAAGGGTTAATTAATTAACGCCTAAATTATGTTAAAATGTGAACCTCTACTTTAAAAAAAATCAAAACAAAAAATCAAGATAACAAAAAATGATTTAGCTTCAACTTACTGAACATATAAAATCCCTCTTTGGGGCATTACTAAAAGTTTAAGACCTCTCTCTCTTAAAATAAAAATTGAAAGATATCTTCCCAATAGGAGCATCTATAGTTTATGTAACATCCCCCTTTGGGGTATTGCTACCTTTATTAGAGAAAAATAATTCAGATAGACCCCTACTGTTAAATATTAAAGTTCGAACCAATTTATACGTTTTTTTATAAGAACACTGTAAACAATGAAAGCCTGTGGAACATCGGTCAAAAGGTTTTCAATTCACAGAAAATCACTAAAACACAGTATCCTACTGCCCTCTTAAAACCTCACTCAAGGCTTTTAAAAGTGATCTGTTGGCATATGGTAGCAATAGCTGACCTTATTTACATCAACTTTAAAGGAAGGAGCACAATTCTAAGATCTACGGACCTTTTTCTTCAGCATTGTACAACCTCGAGTCCAGGGCGAACTGTCGGCGGCCGCGTAAGAAAAAAAGAGAAACAGAGGAGGTCAACGCTTACGTCTAAGCTATCTCCCTAATGTCAAGAAAGCTTATCGCCCTGGGTACGAGGTTGATATACCTGTTGTCATGGAGATCGATGCTCTTAACATTTCTGAAATCAAGCTTTAAAATGTACTGAAAAATAAATTAGATATTTAAGCTGTTTTCAAGTTGAAATGTTAAGAGCATCTGTAGATCTACATGCCATAAACAGGAATTTGTTAACTTTTTAATGCGAGTTTGTTCAGTCTTCACCAATTCTTTATAGAGTTTTTGTCGAAAATTGTTTCAAATTGTTAAAATAAGTATCAAGGGGATCGGCGTCAATAATCCAGAACGAAGAGCGACGAGGTCGTGGGCGGGCATATATGTTGTGGGCCAAATTTACACCCGACCATCCGTCGCACATAGAAGTCGCGGTCCCGACAATTTTTTCAAGAAGTTTTAAGTAGGCTTAAAATGTTCGAAAATGTTCTTGAAACGTTTATGGCTTTTGATATAAGTTGAAAGTTCTTATAATTGTTTGTTTTTATAGAAGATATCTTTTCAGAATGCGTGTAAAATAATGCCCCAAAATAATCCCCCTTTGGGGCATTATTTTAGTAAAAGAGTTTCTAATTAGAATTATTATAGACCCCTACACAGTAAAGTTGCAAGCTAAGATCCCAAGCAGGCACGTAACGTTGTTTTGACGTCCAAACAACGTTGTTCTAACGTCTGAACGTTGGAATAACGTAATAACGTTGCGTCGGCGTTGCGTGTCTGCTGGATTCACGTCACTTCCTTGTTAAAAAAAATCACCTGCAGTGATAAAATTTTTGCAAAAAAATTGTTCTCCAAAAGGAAGCAAAAGAGTGTGATGGTACGACCCTGAGATAATTATTGATTTAAAATATTAGAATTTTTATTTTAACCTTTGAAAAGTATATACAGAGAGAAGTGTCAAATGTTTTTCCTGTGAAAAATGTCAAAGAAATATCTTCAAGCTTCAAGTGTGTGTAAATATATATATTCACAATTTTATGTGAAAGAAAATTAAAGAAAAATGTCAAAATACTTTTGACTCAAATCCTATAGAAAAGATGGAGTAAAAAGGGAAAATGTTACAGATCATTAAAAGATTTTGAGGCTTTTTAGCCCGTTTAATATTTTCAGGAGATATAAATATTATTATCATTCAAACCTTATCTCATAAATCATAAAATACTGTGTCAGTTTAAAAATATTTAACTCCTCAAACCGCATATAACGAAAACTTTCAATTTTGCGGTGGAAAAAGTAGTTGACATTTAAAAAAAATACTAGGGGGATAAAACAACGCCTGGATCAATCAAATCGCCGATAAAACAAAACTCATATCTGGAAATTCTCAATCCTGATTTTTTTTAAATCGGGAAAACTATCACGCAAATCGGGAAAAGTTATGCAATTCACGTATCGCAAAGATTCATCCACGCATCACACAAGCAAACTAATTTCACGCCGAACAGCTGGGGAGGGGGGGGGGGGCTCTTCTTCAGAGAAGAAACACAAAAAATATGAAATTTTGAAGAAAAAAATATTCTCTTGTTCGTTTCTTAGTCTGTTCACACACAGCAGGTCGATTTTTACATTTCAAAAAATCTTACACAATTCTTCTAAACGTAACAAACCCTGCTACAGTCAGCTACATAAAAAGTAGGCTTTGATTATACAGGTCGTTTCTCCAAACAAAGTTTCCTAGAACCAGCTTTCTACATAAAGCATGAAAAATTTCCAAAACTATAAATTCATTTTCAAGACTTGTTCTTTTACTCTGTCACATACTTAAGAAAGAGCTTAAAATCTTCCATTTGACAGTCTCGGCTACTTTGACTACATTCTTCACTTTCTAAAGAAGAACACCCCTTTTGTTTGAATTGAAAGTTTTGAAGAATTCCCTTTTGCATCATAATTATAAAATTTTACAACACTTTGACAAACATTTTTTAACAGAATTTAAAACCCTACTTTTTATTATTATGTAATTTTTATAAATTATTCACCATATTCTTTTTGATTATTTCAAAACATTAAAAAACACATTTGGCCACTAAAACCCTCAATATACTCAGCACGGCGTTGTTAAAAAAATCATAAACTTATACACTCTTTATTTTGTCAGAACAATTTTATAAGAACAATTTTATAAGAACATCGAGCCTCAGATCTGGTGGTGAATTTTACCAAATACCATGAAGAACTCGCAAATCTAGCCTGTAAATTTTTCTAATAAAAGCTTAGAGCAAGGGAAGCATTTTAGAAGCATTTGAAATTTTAGAAATTATGGATCAAAGTTTAGAACATCCGAGCTTCGGCCGAGATTTACTGGTTCTTATAAAAAGAAGATAAGATAAGCTGAAGTACTGACTTGTCCAGGGCGAACGTTTTATTGAAAAAAGCCTTCAAAATGTTCAAAAAAAAAGAAAAATAGAGAATTTTTTTTCGAAATTACATGCACTGCACGAGTTGTTGATAACGCGACATGTTATATTTTTCAATTATTCAACTAATATTTTTGTAAAAAATCTCTTTGCATTTTAGACCTTCCGCTTGTAAAGTTTTGGAAGAATTTGGTAGAGGAAAAAAACAGGCCTCAAGGAAGAGAAAACAACATCCTACTAGACAAACAAAGTTAAACTTAACGTTTTTTTCGTAACATTGAATTTCGCGGTAAAACCTTGCGGAAATACTTATCATGAAATATCATGAAAATACCGAACAGGATTAAAAAATCTAAAGCATATTTTAAACAGATTTTTATGCTTTTGCCTGAATTTTTTATAATCTTTTTTGTCAATCTATGGTCTATACCCGAGAAATTCTATGAATTTTTTTGTACTGATTTTATGACCTCACAGGAAATTTAAGGCAAAACAAAAATCTGCACAGAGTATACTAAAAACCGTTGTGAAAAAAGTTTCTAGGGTGACCCACTCCTTTTTTTAACGTGTTTTTGCACTTTTTTAAAAGTGATTTTTTACTTTAAAAGCCTATAACTGAACCAAATTTAAAATGTTATACCTCAAAGTTTAAAAGTTAGACTTTCCTCTGTCTAATGAAATAAATACATTAATTCAAAAACCATTTGTTCGGCTCCACGAGGCCACGAAACACTTAAATTTCTTTGTGGGTCACCCGGTACAGGCTTTTTTAAAGAAGTTATTTGGTTTCATGATGAATATTCTTAACTTTTTACTCAACCATCCTAAAATATTCTTAAGGTTATTCTAAGTTAAAAGCCTCTGAAAAACGCCAAAAGCATGATGTTGTGCACTGACCTTCACAACCGATGGGGACTTGCGGTGTGGAGGTTGCGAATTTGACTGATTTTTGGATTCTGCCTAAAACGGCTACAAATTTCTTACAGTTTTTTGAAAAACCGACCCCATCAAAGCAAATTATTTTGAAATTTGACAATGTTGGTACCATGTCAGAGAATTCAGAGCTTCAAAAAGGTGCCCTGACCGGCAGCACGTCCCTGTACCCAATTCTGCTTAGGTAACCCCGCTGGTAGGGGGTCTCATTAATTGTGTGATGCTCAAGTAAAGGTGTCCGGGGAAGAACGAAACTCTAAATAGTTGGTAGACTATCATATTACGAATAGCGAATACCGGATGCCATGTAAACCGTTTTACTTCAAAAAAACATAAAAGCTCTACCAACCAAACCATAACAAAAAGAACGAAAAACGTCTGGTACGCCATCTTGAATCGATTTATCATTTTGATTTCGTTTTAAGAACAACGTTTTCACTAGTTCATGATAAATCTGTGAAAAGGCGAAACAAATATAGGTGTTAATTTTTCTCCTTCTGTTCATTCTGACTTCAATTTTCTTCTTTTTCTTGTTTATTCATCTTCTTGATTTTTTTGAGGCGATTTTTGTTTTTCTACCTTAGATTATAGACATCAAAATAACACAAAAACCGCAATACTGTTTTGGAATTATTCTGAAAATATTGAAACACTTTCAACTATTCTCTTACAAAAATAAAATAATGATATCTTAATACACCAATTCGGAAATCACCGCGCGCGTGGTTTTTAGAGGGTTGGGGTGAACTTACGAATTTACAAGATTCCGTGGATTAGGTTTCAGGTATACGATCTAGAAGCCATGGGTTGAAACATCAACCCTTACAGAGAGACACAACAAGCATTAAATCTTAAAAAAAAATTGCACGAATAGACCTTTTCATAAATTACGTCACGAACAACGACTGCCTCATTTTGAATAGAGCGCAGTGATAACCGATAGATGTGTCATTTTTAGTCCTGTGAGACATAATCACCTTGGTAATTGTATGAAAACGAGGCAGTCGTTGTTCGTGACGTAATTTATGAAAAGGTCTATTCTCTGAAAATTTACAAAGCTGTGTAACCCTTAGAATGATTGAATTTTTCGTTTGTGCCCAACAAACACAAGATGTCTCTTTCAACAATACTTATCGCTCTTATATATAACCCGATAACTTTTGTGACCAAGTTCTCTCTTCCTCAGAGGTTCCTTTCTCCGCAAAATTATACCTACCCGTTGACAGTTCTCTGTAAACAGATGTCTGCCTGGAGAAAGTGCTATTTATTCGGCCCCGTCGGGTTTGTGCGTCAAGTACCTTCACGATATTAAGTTTGAAAAAATCTCAAATTAGATATTGATGCTAAATGGGAAAATATACCCTCTAGCCTCTACATCAGAAATTAATTTCAAATTTTCCGTAGGTATCGGGTCTAGATAAATCAATTCCTGGCTTTTTTCACGTTGGCTCTCCTACTCAGCAGGCATAGAAAATTATTCCAGCGTTTGTTTCAACGTCAAAATGACGTACTAACGTTGAAACAACGTTTTTCCGTGTCTTATGGGTAGCGCCGATGTATTTGTCATCGGCTCTGTTGTCCGTACAACACCCTTGATATTTGCGGAAATTTCAACGTTTTTTTAGCGCAGAGGGTTTGTTTTAACAAAAGCAAATATCCATCCTCAAGTGAAGGATAACAAATGTCCTGCAGGCACGGGATGTTCTTTTGACGTCAAAACAACGTCGTTCCAACGTCAAAACTTCATTTGGACGTTGAAACAATGTTTGAACAACGTGCTGGGTGCAATTTTGAAATCAACAAAAAGAATTGTCTCACTTTAAATGAAGGTCTCTATTCGGCCGTGGACGTAAAAATTAATAGACTTCTTTTGTTGAATTTTTGTTTCTTTGAACCATCCGCATTGCCGCTAATCCAGCAAGCACGGAAAAACGTCGTTTTGACGTCCAAATAACGTTGTTCCAACGTCAGAATGTTATTTGGAAGTTGTTTAAACGTTGAAATAACATTTTGTGACGGCATGGAAGTATGGATCAAGAAAAAGTGAAATTAAAAAAGATGTCACTAAATTTGTTCAGAACTGAAAAACAACGTTCAACGTCTCTACCGTTTTATTTTTCGATTAAGATTTTAACAATTTAACCTTTAACAATACAGAGTATTTTCTGACAGTGGTAGCCATCAAAAAAACGTTCAAGGTTGGTGTACACAATTCTAAAAATCTTTTGTTTTCCGACTGTATGTCGGGTTTTGAATGCCATTTTTGGCATTTCAGGCCCAGGCACAGAGGGGTAGGCTGTAACCGATGGAAAACTAATTACTCTCCTTGATTAAGATAGCCTACTTCCTGAATCCGACACTGTATTCAAATATGTTAATTTGAACTTTGAACTTTGAACAAATGTCGGCGACAAAAGTGACGAAATTAGCCCGACATTTCTTTTGTCCGCTAAGGTATGTCGTTAGATTGTTGGCGGCTGCGCAGATGGCTTCAAAAGTATGATAAAAACTGAGACTCCATCAATTTCTACGTCCCATGATTCGAATTGTTTTCCTTCAGGAATAATATATAGATAATTCATCTTCCAATTTGAGACTACGTCGTTCTTTAGAACAAAAGTCTCTAAAAATTGCTGGAATAAAAGAGACAAATCTTTGTCTCGATGCGTCGTTCTCCAAACTCAGAGACTTTACTACGGAAAATTTGAGAGTCTGCTAAATCACGTGCCTCGTGTGCCCTAGTGCCTTTACTTTTTTCACGTGCCTCAAGTGCCCTAGTGCCTCACGTGCCTCAAGTGCCCTAGTGCCTTAGTGCCTCACGTGCCCTAGTGCTCTAAAATTTCACGTGCCCTAGTGCCCTAAATATTTCACGTGCCCTAAATTTTTCACGTGCCCTAGTGCCCTAAATATTTCACGTGCCCTAATTTTTTCACGTGCCCTAAAATTTTCACGTGACCTAAATTTTTCACGTGCCCTAAATTCTTTAGCAATAATAAAATTTACTCGTCAAGAAGAGTTCAAGTAAGTAGTAATTAAGTGGCCCAACTACTTAACGTGGGATGGGGGGGGGGGGTTAGTACCGGTTTATTGGTACATCGGTATGAGGTCTTTTTATCGGTATTTAAGGGATAAAGTCGATTAGTACTCGGCATCAGTAATTGACAGCCTTTTTAGTTGGTATTTCGGTATTCTTGACAAAACATCGGTATTTCGGGATCTAAAACAGCTTGGCACTAGGCACTAGGGCATTAGGGCACGCGAGGCACTAGGGCACGCGAGGCACGTGAAAAAAGTGAAGGCACTAGGGCACGTGAGGCACGTGATTTAGCAGACTCAAAACTTGAGTGGGCTAGAATCTAAATGTACCGACAACCATTTTCTTTTTGGAATAAACTTCAATATTAAATCAAAGCCAAGCAAAGTTTTTCTTATTACTATTATCGTATATCTACAGAGAGGTAATTAACGAAAATTAAAAAAAGTTACCCGCTGAGGCGAAGTCCACGAAATTATAAAAAAAAAAAAATTGCAAAAAGGGAAAAATAAACCCCAATAATTAGATATTATTGTGTGCGTTTTGAAACATCAAATTATAAGAAAAAAGAAAACTATTTTGTTTATATCCAGCTTTACCAGCAAAAGACCTGTTGTAAAGTTAAAAAGAGTCTTTTGCTAAATAAAACCGATCCTAATCAGAGCAAATTTTGGGACCCTGTCAGAGACTTTAGAGCTTCAAAAAAGGTACACTGACCTGTGGCACGTTCCCGTACACGATTCTGCCCAAGGTACCCCCCCCCCTAGTTTTTTGTAAAGATTCTTTTCTGTATACCAAAATTTGCGCAAGTATTTATCCAGTCTAAATTAAAAAAAATTGGAACTGAGACATGATTTAATGATTTCATTTTTAAATCTCCAAAGACTTCACACCATCAGAAGTCTGCTCTAATTGAAAAGTTTCTACTCGCGACAGTTTGTACCTTGTCTTGGGAATAAAAGATCTTTTAATTAGTTAAAATTCCTATCTTAGGCGAGACAAATTTAATTTGTTGTTCTACGGGCCCGATGTTGAATTTCCACTGCAGTTAATCTTGCACACTGGTTTTTCGAAAGATAAACATCAGTTGAAAAGCTGAAAATTT
>JAUJPO010132208.1:0-20841 GCA_032270745.1 Tiaropsis multicirrata | reverse complement strand
CATTTCGGAAAAAGGGGTTACTTAGTTAGTGAGCACCCGTAGAGTTGTAAGCCCCCCCACCCCCCCCAAAAAAAAAAAGAAAAAAAAGTAAAAAGAACAACAGAAAACCTCAAACCCCATGCCAGTAAAAAAGATTTAACCCATGGATGTCCATCAGATCCCCTGTCATAAATATCAAGGGAATGATATTTCAATCTAATTAAAAAATTTAATTTGGATGCGAGTCGATTAAAGTCGCATTTAAGAAATCTTATGTCAAACTTTTCGATTATGGATTATCAGTTATCGATTACCATAATATTTTTTAATTCATCAAAACATTTTATTTAAAAAACGGTCTCAAAACAAGAAGGAAAGCATTTAAGGAGATTTCGGTTTCCTCTCTATAAGTAGATTGACTTTCAGGCTTGAGGAGGCGAGACAAATCAGAAATGACGTCATCAAGAGAAAAAGAGAGATAGAGAGAGAGAGGGTCGACCACTCAAGTGAGAGGTCTTATTGATTGAAGTAAAAAAATATTTTTGATGTATTCCAAAATGTTTAGAATGAAATTAATTGGATGTTCTTAAGAGTTGAGGAAAAAAATTCGTCAATGTTTTCATATTGATATTGACATCAAACTCTCGCCTTTCGACCGCAGATAGAGGGAGCGATAGAGTTAGAGTGACGTTTGATCGATTGACACACATGTGAAAAATAATTCGCACGGCAAAGATAAAGCAACTGTTCCTTTTGAGGTTGTGGACCTGCCACAATCAAATTTTCAACGAGCTTGGAGAACGAAGCATACTTTTTTACTAAAAGAACTTGGAAGATGAATTATATGTTTTTATAGACCCCTCTCTCTAATGACTCAATTATACATACTAGTAGGTAAAAACAGATCTAAGTAAAAAAAACCAGCTAGTTTCAACAGAGATAGACTAAAAGCAGTAGTAAATTCAATTGATTATTTTGTGCGGTCCTGATAGTGACCAAGTCGCAAAGTCGATAGGCACAAGAATCTTTTTCTTACATGCGATGCATAGAAAAAAAAATTAGATCATGATATTTTTATGCTATATGTATCACGGCATAACTATTTTCCTTTCCACAAAAAAAAATAAAAGCGGAGAGTATAATTTGGCTGTGGTGGCAGAGCAATTAAACTTTTAATCATTGTTGCAGTGCGTAGCGGAAGATTGGAGGAATTTTTTCCACGCAAAGCTTTTTTCGATGAATGAGCTAATTATGTGTACAGTGTCTTGTAAACTAGGATTAACTTTTATTAGTTTGAAAATCTCTTACGCGTTTGAAATCAGATTAGCTTTGCTTTGGATGTTGTCAAAATCCCTTTAACATGTGTATTTAGTATGAAGGACAACCCAAAATATGTTTTAAAGTTTACAAGCCAACTTGCTGTTTTTTGACGTGTGGGATGATTGATCATTAATGGGTGATTCCCCTAGGGAGCGTTTTGAGCGTTTGAGTTGACATGCGGTCATATTTTGATGACAATAGGAAATAATTTTATAATGTCATGCAATAAAACAACAAACAAAGGAGATTTAGCTTTTCTTTTGAGCGAACACAAAAACCGATTGTGTGATGGAGGGACGCAGGAAATAAAAGGAGAGAAAAACAAAATAAAAAAAGACATTACGCAATGTCAATATTTTTTAATTTGATGATGCTGAAAACATAAAGCTGCCAAAATCATCTAAAATTACTCCAATTTTGATACATCTTTCTTACATAAGAATACATAAAGTATAAGAACATGTTTTGATAAGAACATGCGACTACATTGATGACAACACCACCACAAGTGGTCTAAAGGCCTCTTAAGACGTTTGACAGTATTCGAGTTCAAATATCTTTGAATCAGTCGCAAAATTCTAAACCGAGTAATGATTAATGACTGTTTTTTTCCGTGGGGTAGGGGTATGGTTAAAGTTAAGCTTTTTTTCAAGTCAGTCCCACATTAATGTTCTTATAATAGATATTAAATTGATATTTTGTGATTGCACTTTTGCCTTCACATAGTAGCCTATTTGTATCAGTTGGGTAGAAGTTTTAGAAAAAGGTAGTAAAAGTTATTCTACGAATGGTTAAGATCAAATCAATCCAATGAAGAAATTCTTGTAAAATGCTCAACTTGACCCATTTGTATAGAATGACGTTTCCGGTCGTTTTAAAGGTTCCGCTTACGAGGCTGACCGATTTTAATAGTATTACGGAAACAAACACTTGAATGAGTGTGTTTTTCTCTTTTTTTTTAAACGCTTCGTCATTTAATGAGCTAGTTAAGGTGTGCCTCTTTTTGATGAAATGATCTATAGCGAATCGGCTTTCCGCCGTCATATAAAATGTAAACGAATACGTCACATCATAACTTTGGATATACACAATTTAGCGAGTCGTCGAGTGGATGAATGGATGAGTGGATAAATGGGCAAGTGAATGAATGGGTGAGTGGATGCGAAGTGGATGAGTGGATGAACGAACGAACGAACGAACGAACGAAAACGTGATAAACCCACGTATACGTCCTGTAAAAGCGATTTCATAACAAAAGAAGAGATAATTGGTTTATTACTAAAAGTGCACTTTTTTAAACTTTTTTTTGGCTTAAATTGTGCTTAATATGTTCTTAATTTTACTGAAAAAGAACAATTTTATAAAAAACAAGCGATTTTCTTTAGAAATTATCATAGGAAGACTTAAATAATACCATGTTCTTAACTTTTAGCTCTTTTAAAGCCTTGCGTTCTTATATGGTTTGTTCTTACAAAAAACGTGTGCTTAGTAATCTGGTTGAAGCCTCCCCGTTATGTGTCTTGTAAGAACGTCACTTTCAAGTTATGTTGTGAAAACATCGACCTGACTGTCACCTTATAAGGTAATGTTTTTGTTTAAAGAATACAATAAAAAAGATGGTCGAGTAGAGAGATATAATGATGTCAGGTCTTGTTGTCAACTCTTTATTTATGATTACTCACTCGCAAATATTTTATCAGAGATACGAATAGTGGCGGATACAAAAAATTCTCAAAGACGGAGAGTGCTGCTTTTGCTCATATTCCTTATTTGGAAATTAACACTCTCCATCAAAATCTTTGAGTACCTTCTGTATTCGCCTCTGGATAAGACGATAAAAGAGTCTAAAGTCAACTTAAAACTTTCTTTGCGTGATGATACAAATATATACATTTTGTGCGATGAGCTTGCGGCTTCTCTTTTATTTGAGATTCTAGATTTCTTTTTTTGGAAATCGTTATCAGATTATTTCACGTGATTTTTCCCCAATGATGCCGGAATCAAAATACAACCCCCATACATCTGGTTTTGAATTCTACACCAAACGACACCAATAATTACACATAATTCATAACATTGTTGCAAGCTCTCAGAATTCTCGGAAATTTTATATACATCATTTTTGCTAACACAATGCAATGCAAAGTTTAGCAAGATGAAATATGTGAATCACACTTTGACAAAAATTTCTTTTAAGAAAGAAAAATTAAAACACTTAAAAAAAATCAAGATGTAGAGCTTGTTGAATTTGAGACTACTCAAGTTTTCAGTAGTAAAGTCTCTTAAACGAGTCTTAAATTTGTCTCTTTTATTCAAGCGATTTATATTGACTTTCGTACTAAAGAACAACGTGGTCTCAAATTGAAAAAGATAATTATATGCGTAGTAGACTCTTCAACCTCCTGTGTATACAAACATCAATACGTATTGGTTAATTCTTGGGTAACATGAATGACACCTTGTTCCTTGTTCAAACCTTGATTAAATTTTATTGCATGTCAACTGAAAAAAGGCAAGTCATTCTTTTCTCGATCGACCAACTCTGCTCTCTCTATCCCTCGTTCAAAGGATATGATGAAAATTTACACGTTTTTTATAAGAAGAAAGCATATAAGAACATAAGGTATCGTTCGAGGTCAAAAATGTTAAGAAAGATTTAAAATACATTATAGCTTATAGAGTTAAAATATAGCCAAAATTTCTTAAAAATAGCCAATTCTTTAGCAAAAATTAAGAATTTCTTTTGGCTTAAATTCAGGAAACTTGTTGAGAAGAGCCCCCTCTCTGACCTCCACGTTCTTATAAACAAAATAACAAAAAAATACGTCTATAAGTTGTCATCAAGAAGGTGTATTTATAATATCAACATCGTAATACGAATTACGCAATACATTCAATGACCGACACATCTAGAAAACTACTAGTGAAATTTGTGTGTCATCGTTATATTAAAAGGACTGAGAATGAGTCAAATTGTGTCTATCAACACAAACACACAACAAAGTTATTTAAAAAACCAAGCTCCCCTTTTGATAAAGTGTTTGCAATATAAACACAAAGAGATATAACAGGATCATAACAAACCTCGAGCAACTAACTGTAATAAAACAAAGTTATGTAAAAAAGAGCTTTTTTCCTCGTTTCGCTCGACAAAAAGAGAGACCTTGCTCAGCTCTTTTAATTTTGCAGAGATCAACAGTAATGTCAAACCCAAGACAAAGAATTGAGGATCAAAAACAGTTAACTGTAAACATAGGGTGACTTTCAAAAATGTACTTTCGTACCAAGTTTTTTTTCATATCAGTAGATAGAGCATGCGACCGAAGGAAGCTCTTGGATGTTTCTTAAAACTTTTTTTGAAATTAAAAAAACAGAAAGCTTATATCCCCAACCCCCCCCCCCCCCCTTTGCATAATTTAAGTCGCCTGTTTTAAACAAAATCTATTTCTTCACATTGTAAGTAGAATGGCCTTCAGGGTCAGATGCAGGAGGTAGGCTATTTATTCAAGGAGAGTAATTAGTTTCCATGTATAGGTATAGGATTATTAGCGCACTCTCCTCCATATATGTTATTTTAATAGGCAACCTCTGTATCTGAGCCTGCTCACGGAAAGTCCATATGGAAATACAGTACGGTTGTTTTACTAAAAAGGCCTTATTATGGCCATTATGGTATGAAAAAATTACGACAGACAAATCAAATCAAGGTCGTGTCTTTAAACATTTTTGTTAGTCCAAGTAAGTAATCTGAGAAAGTTCGACTAGACATCACTCAACAGTCAATTTACTGGAAAATCACATTTTGCTAGCTTGTAATACAAGTAAGAAAGGGTCAGAAAAAACCTTGTAAAACGAGACTAGACATTAATAAAAAACATTGAGAAATATCAGAAGAAAGATCGAAAAGAGTTATTGCATAACTTTTGAATAAGTTTTAAATTAAATTTGCAGATCGTTTTTTTTGTTGAGAAATTTAAAGAAAATACAGGATAAAAAAGGGTAGAAAGATTTTCATAGCTCTGCATTGCTATCAATGGGACGAACATACTCTTATGAGTTCTAACAAGGTTCATTCCTTACAAAAACAGAATTATTAATAACACGTCACAGCATCGGGGCGTAAACCTTTAGATTTTCTCGTAGGCATGCAAGAAAGAACATCAATGATCAAAATATCAAACAAGATTGACAATCACTCTCGAAATATCTTTTATCATTTTTGACATGACAAAAAAAAATTGTAAAATGACGACCTTTTATTGTTGTTTTATTGACCGGCCATAGTAAACTGTGTTATGACGTCATCAAGATATTAAGACGCTCTACACTTTAACCGAGTTGTTTTCATTGACAAAATGAAACGTTTTTTTAGCGAGCAAGATTGGCACAATCATTCCACATTTCAGGAAATCTACAAGGGACTCCCCAGTATCTCTTCTGTTTTTATCATAAGACTCACATTTTCAGGGTACTACTGTTCCCGTTCCAAACACGAGGTAATTCCAGACCTTTTAATTTACTCTGGTGTCCTGTCGGTCCAAAGCGATAAAGAAAACAAACCATTCTCGATGCTATGAAACGTTGAACAGGAGGGTCAGGGCTCAAATTGGAGGAACTGCGAGCTGCGATGGCTGATCGTGAACATAGGAGGGAAGGTTAGCGAAATAATGAGATCAGGGGATTTTGCAGTTTTTTGTAACGCGATTTTGACGAAAAAATAAAAACAGACGATTTTCTTTTCGGTACTTCACACCCTTTAATACATTTTGAATTTATTTCTTGTTGTTGGCGTCTCTTCGTTTGAAAAGAGTGCTCGACTTGAACAAGTAGCATATTTTAAAGTATTACACTATATGTATACATGTACATTTTGAAAATGAAGACAGTACATTGCTGATATTGTTGATTTAACCGAACAACAATAGTTTAAATAAATTTAATTTTTGACTCATGATCGTTCGCTAAATAAACTCTTCTCTGAACTACACAATTACATTTAACACCCATCGTTTAAAATAATTTATCATGTCTGAGGCTTGCAACGACACGTTTTACCACAGGCACTAATATCAAAAGGTAGTAGTGAATTCTTCTTGAAAGATCTTTGAAGTATTAGAACTTGGATAGCTGAATAAGAAATGAATAGCGTAGTTTTGGTTTAAGGTAAGACAAGGCCAATTCTCAAACATTATTTTCACATGGCAAAGAAAAATCGAACCAACCGAAGTCTGTACATTTGCAAATCTTGAAATCTGGTTGCATAAAAAAGTAACGCCAGCGGGAAATTACAGAGCAGTAATGGTCAGCTACGTCACTTTTTAATAAAAAACTGCAATGATTTTCCATTCCATGTAGACACAAAAACTTGCTATTCACAAAAGCTATAAAAATTGGATGGAATCTCCTTGGAAATGCAGAAATTCTTTCCCAAAACAGTTATTTTAGTGCCCATGACCATCTAAATTACTCAAATTGGACCATTCACCGTTGATAGTCAAACAATGAACTAAAAAACCCAACTTCAGGGCCTGGTTGTTCAACAGTGGATTAGCGCCCGATTAGATTAAATTCTAATCTGGATTAGCGCTAATCGGAATTTTAAAAATTTAATTCACTTTTGAACAACCGGGTCCAGGATAGTAACAATTACTGGAGATATCACCAACGAGGTAAATCGATCGAGGACGGTGGATAGCGACCCGCAACCGTTGCCCCGCAAAATCTAGGACGCTCGATTGGCTGTTGGAATGTTCTCGTTCACATCTCACCGTCGTTCCCCGATTTATCTCGCTTAACGTGCCTTGCGGGGGAAGATACTATTTTAACTGTCTGTAGTGTCTATTATTTGTTCGTTCGTGTACATGTGTTTTTCTTATTATGAAGAAAAGAAAAAAGTACTGGTTGTTACCTCTTAGCAGTTGATAACTGTGTGAAGGAGGGTCGAACCAAAGATTTTGGCGGTGCGCACGATACTTCAGTCTCAACCTTTTTGTTCGTGGTAGTGGTTTGAGGTGTTTCGTTTTCTTTCAATATCTCATGTAAAAGAGCGTAACCTAAAAAATTAAATATACAAAAGTCGGGTGATTTATTATGTATCCATAACATCCATCACGTAAACCCTACAGAAACATCCTCAAAAGCAGGTTGTTTGCCATTAGTTTTGCATTTTTAACAAACATCCTGCTTTTGGGAGGTGTTTTCGTAGGAAACATTACGTAATGGATATTATAAACACTCTATATATTCCAAGCACCATTTTACCATGAATGAAAAAGTCCTTTTTAAAACATAAATTTACCTCAATTAGCCACCATATTTCTATTTATAAGGACCGCAAACACAGCCTTTTCAATTCATAAATAAATCTAAAGATTTCCGGTGTCCCTGTTGAACCATGTTTTTTTTATTTCTTTATAATATGAGCAATTTTTATTGACAGACTATTTGCATGCAAATTCAAATGTGGTGGGGTCCTTCTTTTTTTATGGTACCATCTAACATAAAAAAAAGTAAAAAACTATCCATTTTCATATAACTTTAATGATAGAATCTTTTCCAGTCTGACTTCGAATAGGCTTTTCAAGAAAAATCCATACCCCCTATTGGGGATGATTTAACCCTCAGGATATCCATGATGAACATTTCGAACCCCCGGGTATCCTTGGTCTTCAAATCCTAACTCGCTGGATATCCTAAGATATTGAAAATTTAAACCCTCCCTGGATATCCTATATCCTCAACAAGGTACGGATTTTTTCCTGGAAAATCCCAATACTGCATTTGAGGGATGAGCGATTTTCACTAGTTATTCTTTTGTATTGCTGGATAACTATCTTACCTTTCTGACTCAAACGTGGACCACTTGGTTTGTTATCAAGATTGCTTGTAGATCTGTTAGAGAAAGGTTCTGGTGGTCTTCGGCGTGGAATCGGGGTATGCAGAATGCCTTGGTGCTGAACTACTGGTCTAGTTGTCTTTTTGGTAGATGCCTTCGTCTCATTTTGAGATTTTAGTGCAGTAGGTGATTTCAGGTTGGGTGATTTTCTGGCAATTACAGGACTGTTTTTGGGCGATGAAGGTTTCAGTGTGGCTTTCTTTATGGTATGCTAAAAGTGTAAAGTAATGATATCATTATAAAAGAATAGGTATAAATGAAATTACTGATCACGTAACCGGTTGTTTCATAAAGAATCCCTTTTGTTCCCATGTAACTTATAGGAAGAATTGAATCGCTGGCAAACCCAAATGGAAGAAGTTTCTATAAAGGTTACCACAAACTTGGACTGAACAATGAAGGAAATTTGTTAAGGTTCGAAAGTGTCCAATTTGGCTTTGTTTTTGAAATAATTTTCTTATGGAGAAAATTTTGCTGCTTATAATTTTTAGAACCACTTATTCTTTTTTTGGTAAATGAATTCACTTTTGCCAATTATGAATGGTTCTTACGTTTCTTACATTACAGCAAGGATTCATTTTTATTTCTTTAAGATTGTCAGCAACTGAATTCAAAGCATCCAGCATTGCAGTATCCTTCATGTTCCTTTCTGCAGCTTTGTTTTTCAAAAACTCCTTTTCTGCTGAATCAGCATATTTCAAAGTAGAAACCAGGCTGGCAATTTTGTTCTCTAAAACGTCTTGTAACTGAAAAATTGAGAGAGATTAACTTCCAATTGAACGGAATAGACTCAACTTCCCCCTGAACAACTCAACTTCCCACCCTAGATTTATCATTTCAACCTGGCAACCTTGCACTTTTGACACACAGAGCTGATGGTAGCAATGCTACTCAAAAAAATTCCAAAATAGGTCATTTTTGTTGGGTTTATTTTGAAATTTAACTTTTCAAGATATTTGCTTTAAAATACCTGAAGATAAGGGGCTAGAGGATTCTTGTTTTTGTTGTCAACTGTAGATGTGTCATCTCCATTCTTTGAACCTCTTTTTAAGTTAGGTTGACCATGATTGATAATAGTTGGTTCAACAATTTTTGGATGCTTACTAGAACTGCTTTTCCTAAATCAATAAGAAAATTTATAAGTATGGCAAAGTTTTCAACATTAAATTTCACCAGAAGCTCAGGGAACAAAAAAATGAACCACAATATACATCAGAAATTTAGGAAGTAAATAAATGCTCATACTTTGATTTCATTCTTTCTCTAAGCAATCTTTTTTGTTCAGTTGTGGAGTATCTTTCAGCTATGACGTCATTATCTAAATGAAAGGAAAAACCTTAACAAATCATTATTGCTGTAAGAATTGTATTGAACATTTTCTGACAAGGTATATTCGGCTGAAAGGAAATTTTGTTTCCAAAATTGTAATGAAAATGACCTTCTGGTACGTGAAATGTCTTTTTGGTGTTGTTTGAAGTGATCTCATGGAAATGTTTGGCCATTTCGGTGTGATCATTTTGGGGTAACTGGTTCTAAAGAAATACAAAATTGAGTTGTTTAAAAGAGATATAACATGAGTTCAATGAATGATTTGGTAGCCTTTAAGGATAATCGTGTGTTGGGAGTCAAATCTCCTCTGAATTCTATGTTTATTAGAATTGTAGTGCCAATCTTAGAATGATTGATTCTTAGAATCCTTATTGGTGAATTTATGTCTGAACACAAACAATGTGTACCATTAGAATCAAGTCTTCACTGACAATACCTGCTTTATGCCATCATCAATGACTACAACTTTACTTTTGACATTGTCTAAAAATAAGAGAGAATTCCACATCAGTTTATTTCCTTATAAAAGTTAGATCAATCACCATGCAAAGGAGTCACTCACTTACTGTTGAGTTTTGGAGATTGGAAACTCTTGTTCAAAGAAAACCAGTAAGTGTTAGACAAACTCTCTGTTTTTCACTTATTGAAAATCAATAACACAGTAACAATGTAGCAAGCCTGAGACAAAATATGGACAAAACGCTGCTTTTTCATTTTTCATTGATTCCTCCTATTCTTGGCTTTGTGGCAGGATTACTCCTTACTATAACTTTGAAAGAAAATATGGTTAAACTACCTATTGCACTTGGAAGTTTCCGGTCAGGATTGCTATAGTCCAATGAAGAGGGCAACGAATTCATCAAAACACTTTGTTTACTGTTTTCTTTGGAACTGCCATCTTTAATGATATCCTAAAATGAGTTTTTGAGTAAAGTTTTTTTTATGTGACATTTACATAAAGGAAGGGCTTAAAAACTATGTTCAGGAAAACATTCTTGATCATCTTCTAGAACATGACAAAAGAATCAGAATTTTGAAACATATGAAATTATTATTAACTAATTTTAATAAGCAGAACACAACAAGAACAGAACAATTCATTTTTTCATACACTCATGTGATATGTGACATTCCTTTTGAAATATAAAAGTCCATCCAGTATTTCCAGGAGCAGAATAAACTGACCCATACAAAATCTCTCAAAATAGTATACTTATGGGACTAAATTCTTTTTTTATAATAAAAGAGTATACCTGTAATTCGGACAGAGAGTTGGAGGTGTCAACGTTGGATGTCGAGATGTTAGCGTCAAGGACTTGATCTTTTACAACCAAAGAATTCAATACTCCATCAGTTATGGAAAGTATGTCAGATAACATTATTTTATTCTTCTGCAAAGTTTGGACATTTGAAAAATTTCCAAATTTAGTAGATATCCTTTACTGTAGCAGTTTTTTTCATAACATGAAAATAATATGAATTTATTTCAAATATAAAAAGTTACTCAGGGTTTCACGTTTGGGCATATTTGAGCTCAAATTTGCGCATTATGTTGCATTCTGATCATAAAGGCAAAGATAATCATTTTCGAATCCTAATAACTATTAAAAATCAAAGCTTCTAAAAAGCTTCTATAAATTATTTATCTCTATGATTTTTTCCTCCAAATTCCGTAAACAATTCTGTCAGATATGAGCGAAATACCTTTGAATTAAATACAGGGATACCAATACATGTAAAATTTTCAATACTTTAATATGAAAGAATGAAGCCCTGATTATATAAAAAAAAAATACAACTATTGTTGTCATTCTAGGCTGAATAAACTAAACTAAACGGAGTATACAACGATCTTCCTAACGGTGTATTCTCTGTACACAGAATTATGCTGATTATAACCCCGTATTTACTCCGTTCACAAACTATAATCCAATCACATAGTTTTCTTCTGTTGAACCTGACAGTCGGCTGTGCAAGGGATAATAATTGAAATTGCGATTAATGGGCAATCAGGACCTCAAATTAATTATTTTTGACAGCTGTTTCAAGTAAATTAATATAATAATAGCTGTTGAATTTAAATTTGAAAGTCTATACAGTATATATTTATTTCTTGGAAAAACGAGATGGGATATTTTTTTGCGGATTATCTAAAAATGGTTGGAAACGGTTAGGAGTATAAAGACATGAAAACATTTTGCTTGGCTCTTTAAAAGTGTTAAAATGGAAATTTTCATGGGTCCTTTGGGCTTTTGGTAGTAATTTTAAGGAAAATCAAAGAAAACATTTTTTAGAACTTATTAAACCATATCTCAAGTTAGTGGCTAAAACGTCATGAAACTTGTTAGAAGTATCAAACATATCATATCCAATTTTTTGTTCATCAAAGCTACCTGACTATGAAATTCAGAACTTGTACATCTAAGGCCATTCGTAAAAAAATGTTTGGTTCCCGTCACCCGACCGACCCTATTTTTTAACCAGAATTAGGAGTCGGAAAGCTGTATTTATACTTACTGCGACTTCCACCATCACCTTCCTTCTCAGCAAGTTCCGTGTGATATAGCGAGCGTTCCGTGAGCGGAATATGATCCAAGATCCAGTTATCTCCTGATTTTTCGCCCGGTTTTGAAAATTGAGTCATAGCACTGAACAGGCCCAAAAATGATGTGCCGTAAAAAAGTTGGGAAATCTGAATTTTTAACTGTGAAAAATATACACATGTCTCAATACTTACAAAGAATTGTCTACCACTTCCCATTGTAAATCTAATTGTCATTATTGTGGATGTAAAGTAATGTAAATGTGTGAAATTTAGTGCCAACCAAGTACGAGCACCAAATAAAACACAAAGTTTCGCGCCATTTTTAAAAATATAGCTTGGAACTTAACAGGCTTTTCATACTCGCAGCGCTGACAAATTTATAATCAGAGAAGGATCTTTCGAGATCCGCTTTAACTGCTGCGAATAATTTTGATCACGTGATATATTTGTTGCTAAAGATTCACTGCTTGGCTGCCATTATGTATTTTGGATGTAAATAAACAAAACAACGTGGTCTGTTGGTGACGAGAAGAAGTCCAAGATGTTGTGTGTGAAGCTATCAGTCAAAGGTCAAGTCTGCTTGTTTTCTTATATATTCAAAAATAATGAAATAATACAAATTTTTTTATCGTTGCATTGATTAATACAGGGTCACACAGGCTGGAAAAGCTGGAAAAGAGTACCGTAGATGGCCCTATCTCCGTCACCCTGGCAGAAAAAAAGGAGTTACATGAAAAGTCATAATTACCAAAAATTTGCGTGCGTTCCATCTTGGGAATAAATTTGTTTTTAAATCTGACTTTAACTATAGACTCAACAACAGTGTGTATTAGACTATGGAATAGTGGCACCACTGGGATTTGTAAGTGTTTGCATCGTAATCAATACGCTTATTGTTTTTGTTTGGACAGTATTGTTTTTGTTTGGACAGTATTGTTTTATAAACCTATTATTTTGCAAACTCCTTCGTACTGTAAAAGGTTGCTGCTAATTTTATTTTTGTAATGTTATGAGGACGCTTTTTTGGATGGATTCTCTGACTGCCATTTAACAAAAGACTTTGGTACCTGTAAATTGCCCTATCTCCGTCACCCCCTCCTTAATTCCGCCACCCCTATTTCAAAACAACATTTCTCTTTTTTGAGTTTTTTATTACAGGTGGAAAGATAAAAGGTTAAAGTTTTAGATTTAACTGTCAAAGAGGCTCAATTGATATCTTCTGCCAAATTATAAGGGGTGACAAAATTAGGGAGGGGTTGACGGAGATAGGGCAATTTACGGTAACTTTCTAATAATTAGGGTGTCTTTAGTCTTTAGGGTTTTTTGGGGTCAGGATTGGTAAAAGTGACATGCAAATACTTATCTTTTTAAAGAATAAAGCTGACAAGCCAGCGTCGCATGCCACTGGCGCAACATAAAGGCCCTGCGGGCCTCAATGTCGCTACAACAACATAATCGCTTCGCTCTATTTAGGATCAAGATACCGTTCAAGATACCGTAGAATAAGTGTTTACAAATTGTTTTTATCTATATAGCTAGTAGTTAGAGGGTTATTAGTTACGTCACTGGGTCAAATTGCCCCAAAAAACTACTTAGTTTTTAACTTCATTTTGGATGTTGTAATGTGTCCCATTGTATTCCTTATAAAATTTCCGTTCCAATGAGGGGTCAACCACCAACTCCGAGATATTGACTTTTTAAGTTTGATCCATTTTTGTGACGTCACTGGGGTCCCAATTACCCCATTTTTGTATATAATAAATAATTTGTGAATTTTGAAAATTTGGCAATTACCCCAGGGTCCCAAAAAACCCAAAAACGTCAAATATTCTCAAGTGAAAAGGGGTTAAATTTTGGGCCAAACATTAGCAATGCAACACTAAAATCTCTACTTTTCTTTTTCTATTTTCCCGCGCATTTTATCCAGGCTAAAAAATGCGGAATCACGCCTAGTGTTACAGACAAACGGACGGACAGATTGCAAAATAGTGCTATTAATATATAGATATTTCGGTATAACCATTGATGTTTTTATTAATCTCCATTAAAAGACTCTTTGAATGGTATATATATAATAGGTCCATGTTTGGAGATAAAATTTTCAGTTAGGTTAGGGAAATGTATTAATGAGATAATTAACTTTCTAATAATTGTGACTCCCCAAGCGATTTGGAGTACATGAAAATCGGGTCAGCTAAAGTTGGAAAAGTGTCCGGCTGATGTGCCGGCTTGTATTTTTTTAGCCAGCAAGATGTTGGCTGAGCTAACGCTAACAATTCCGCTTGTTAATTTTGAGAATATCGGGTACTAAGTCTAGGAGCTCAGGGTGAGTCAAAACTCTAGGTTGAGTCAAATCATGAAGGTCATAATAGTGTCATTTTTCCAGCAGGATCATTTCAGTTTTTTTGGTTTTCTCTTTGAATGTTTTGTTTTAAATGGGGCGAATGAGAACATTTAATTCTCAACTGGGTTGAAATTTTCTTCATGAGTGAAATGATAGGCCTTTTTTATTTTTATACAGGAGTGTCTAGTGGGAGGGATCCCAACTGGACATAGAAGAAACAGTTTTTCAATCAAGTTTTGGAAGAGCCAGTATGATCCCACATGAGACACCAAACTATTATTACTGCTCTTGTTTACTTTTTTCGTACGGGCAGCCGAAAAATAACAATAAAGAATGAATTCGGTAAATTAACCGGCTAAATTCTGAAAATTACACGGATAATCATCTGGCCAATCAGCTGATTAAATCAGCCGGCTCACTATCGTCATCTGTGTAAAAAATAGCCAGCTAAGCTGGCCTATCAGCCGGCAGATGATCGGCTAAAAAGAGATCAGCTAGTCGCCGGCCAAATTTTCATGTACTCCAAAATGCTTGGGGAGACTAGCAGACTAGACTGTATATAGTTAGTACAGACTAGGCTGTGAGTATAAAAGAAGGACAAAGAAAGCTAAGAAATCAGTTCCTCCTTAATGGAGTGATGACATGGCAAATAAAATTGAATGTTATTTTTTATGAAGTTGACAGTTTAACACTGTTTGAGGAAAATGTGCATGCTAAAAACATAACCAATTGAAAGAGCGGCCTTAAATTGGTATTATGTTGAAGTTTATTCAAAATCCGTAGAAGGGTTTTTTTCTACTTTGAATTCAGTTCTTCACATTATTGCTTGGAGAGAAAAGTCTGTCATTATGAAAATTTCCGATTACGCAAAATAAAGTTCTATCTAAATTTCCAAAATTCAGGTTTATTAATAAGATGTAAACTGGCCTTAAAATGCTTTAGAGAGCAAAATCGTGATTTTTCTTGATTCCCTCTGCCAAAATATTTGTAATTCACCAAAAAGCTTCATTTTTTGGCGGTGGCTAGAAAAATGTGCATTTTTCTTGATTTTGAGTTATAGGTGCTCAAAACGCTAGATTTTTACTCAACTTTTGTTAATTTCTCTTTTTCCATCTTACCTTTGGAGTTTCTGATTTCAGACTCTTTGGCAGTTTCTAACTTATGCTAATAGTTTCTAAGGTTTTTCCATGAATTTCAGAATCAGTCTTGAGTGGGATTCAAACCCACTAAATGCAAAGTATTTCGACGACTGAGCCACGACAAATTACAAAATTTGGAACTATTTATATGAACAATTTACAGACCAAACTGTAAGAACCCTAACTGAAATCTCCGTGCTACTGAAGTCGGTCTCCAGATTTTATATTATATATGGAAATAATAATAGCCAAACTAGTCTGTATGAATGAATTACCAGGCTATGTATCTTTTTAAGTGAGAGTTTGGGATAATAGGGGTAAATTGCGACGACGGAATAGTGGGGTACAGACCAAACTGTAAGAATGCTCCCAACCCTAAAACCCTAACTGAAATATATCTACATCTTGTATCGCTCTCTTACAAGGGTAGATATAACCTGTGAAAAAATATCTCCTTTGTTCTAGAACGAAGATTTTCATAGCTTTTTATTCTAGATCCGTTGTAGAGAAATGCAGATACTTATTCACTGCAGGTTGCATATTAAAACCTCTGTTTGTTGTAATAATTTTTGTATTTCTTAACCATACTTTACTAGTATAACTTGTAAAAACCTGTTTTGTAACAGACTCCCGCAGACCTGCCCGCTTGTATTTTTATAGCCTCTGCAATGGGAAGCGCATTTCACCTTTTTTGTAATCAACTTTGTAATTGCCTGCCATTCTAGCCATGGCACATGGAGAATTCCATAGGTATTGTAACTTTTTTATTTGTTTCGGGAACATAAAGTATGATGACCATTTTTCAAAATTTAAAATTCAAAACAGCCAGTAAAACTTTCTGTATTAACCTCATAAAATAAGATTCTGTTGTTAAATCTTATTAATAGTGAATGAAGAAATCAAATAATAAAGTTTAACAACATTTTATCTAATATGGCAAAAGATCAAGCGTCACTTCTTCTCAAGAGACAGCTACAAGGTATTTCCACTATTTTTACTTAGCTCAATTTATAGTATTCAATTTTACAATCAATATTATTCTGGATTAATTACAATTTGACCTCAAAAACTTTAGGGGTGGTACCCTTTATAACCAAAATTTTAGGATTGAACATTAAAATGATAAAGAACATTTTATACTTTAGGCTCTAAGATGTTAGATTTCTTAAACTGTTTTTCAATAAATTTCTTATTATTTTAAGATTTGACAAAAAAGCCAGTGGAAGGATTTTCTGCTGGTTTAGTTGATGATGACAATTTATTCAAATGGGAGGTAATGGTCATGGGACCAACAGATTCATTTTAGTAAGTTGATATTTGAGAAATAAAAAATATGAGCCTATTCAGTTTAAGTTTCGTATTATTTTTACGGTATAGAGATCATAAGTCTAGTTTTCAAATTTTCCGAATTGTCTTTTTAAAAGTTGTATATAACCCCAATAACTATATTTTCACAATAAAAATAAATTAATAAATCCTGTTTTAACCAGGGCAGAAAATGCATATTTCTAATTAATTGATAACTTTTTTTATAGTGAAGGAGGATTTTTCAAAGCGCACTTGATGTTTCCTTCAGAATATCCACAAAAGCCACCAAAAATGAAATTTATTAGTGAATTTTGGCACCCTAACGGTATGCTTCTATTCTAATTCCCAAAACTAGTGAAAATTCCAATTCCTTGTTCTTTTTTACTCTCTATACTCTCTCATTTTAGAATATTGCATAAACTTTCTCAGCTACTCAGGAGGTTGATTTACGACATATTTATATTTTGTTTTATACAGTAGACTCTCGCTAATTCGAATTTCAAGTGGGAAAATAATTTATTCGAATTACAAAGAGATTCGAATTATAAAATCGCTCTAATTCGAATTATCGACTTAAGCTAGCTAAAAATCGGATTATGGAGAGAAATTTTGTTTTCTCTTGCCCATTTTCGATCGAAATACGATCATTCACGAAGTCAAAAACAAAAACTTTGAAAAATCAGATAAAAACATTCGAAATAGCCCGTTTGAATGTTTGAAATGAGAATTTCGAATTTTCAAAAACATTTGAAATGGAAATTTCGAATTTTTCATGGCATTCGAATGAGTTTAAGCCCCATTTACACATTCAAAATTCGAATTAGCGAGAGAATTTGTCTGAAGGGGGACGAAAAATTGTTCGAATTATAGAAAATTTCGAATTACAGAAGTTCGAATAGTAGAAAGTGTTTTATTAGAGTTTCCTAAGGAAAACTGACGGTGACTGAGATTTCGTTCGAATTATAGAAAGATTCGAATAATAGAAGTTCGAATTAGTGAGAGTCTACTGTATATTCTTTTTCTTTCAGGCATTGGTATATGTTTCAGTGACCATCTTTTCATTCATGGTTGCATACATCATTTCAATTTGTATTGAGTATCCTGTCTTCAATTTGGAAAGGCTATTACTGAAATTCTAAACTGGTTGGTTTGAGTTTGACATCATTAATTCCAAAATCTTCCAAAGTTTTTCTACACCAAGCAGGCACACAACGTTTGGACGAACAAAAAAACGTTCCGTGCCTTCTGAGTAAGAGTAGACAACAAGCAGGGCAGTCAGATTAATGGTAATTAATTTTATTATTTTTAATGGTTAGAT
Organism: Tiaropsis multicirrata; assembly: GCA_032270745.1. Classification (NCBI taxonomy): domain Eukaryota; kingdom Metazoa; phylum Cnidaria; class Hydrozoa; order Leptothecata; family Tiaropsidae; genus Tiaropsis; species Tiaropsis multicirrata. The sequence goes on along the minus strand of JAUJPO010132208.1, from coordinate 2,664 downwards.
GATTCAAGATAATTTATTAGGTATAATATTTTAAAGCATTAAAATTTCTCAACCCAGGATAATTAACTTTTTATTGTCTTTCCAACTTTATGACTGAACGTTGGTAAAATCTTTTGATTTTAATTTTAAACAAAAAAATGCCAAGGATGATTTTACTGACACCAGAAGTTGTTAATTTGGTACTTTCTGAGCCAGTCTGTAAAATACACGCATATACATCTCAAATATACATATCCAGACTACATTGACCAGAGTCAGGTACTGATAATAAGATTTTGCTATCACATTTCAAGAAAATTCCGACCAGTGGTTGTTATTCAGAAAATGAGATTTTTAATACCAACCAAAAACGTGGCCGTAAATGCTCCATTTTTTCTTTCGTCAAGTTTTTTATTGCATCAGACATTGAAAAGATAAAAACAGATCATTTTATTCGATAACAAAAACAACGTCATCACAAGAAAAATAAATATAACAGATATAAACAAGAAATTTTGATCAAATCATGTTCTTTTTGGCAATAATATATCATTTTCTTATGGACAAACTTTTGACGCTTCTCTCAAACGATTTCTCATTATGAATTTTATTCACGGGAGTACTGCTTACAGCGCCAGTTAACTTATATCTTAAATATAATTTGTTCAAATCTAGTTATTTCAAATCATACTATGCCATATGAACAGCCCCTCTTAGAGCTGTTAATTTATTTGGTAAATTTTAGAAACTAGAAATTCTTTTACCGGAATTTAAAATATTTTTTTCATTATAATTTTTAAAATCATTTATCATAGATACATTAATTCATTCCCACAAATTACATGCACTTAGTTTTTATTTCACCAGATTTTCATTAGAAAACAATATTTTTATACTTTTTACTTTTTGTGAAATCTCAAAGCCACCTTATAAAAATTCCAACTCATCCGATTGATTTATTCACCCTCACTGAGATAATTGTACCAACTTGGGCACATCAGAAACAGGGGTTTGAGTGACTCAGAAGACCTGCGTAGATGAGCGATCAAGTTAACCCTTTCCGTGCCGAGCCCTTTTCGGGTACTTTTTTGTTAAAATGAGTTAGGACAAATTTTAAACGTCAATATCTCCTGAACCAAAAGGAAGTAGAGGTTGGTTTATAGCCCTGACTTACTTGACGGCGAACTGACCAGTGGTGCGGCTTCAAATCAATATTTTTTTCATTTTGACTTTCGAGGTCAAAATCTCTTCCAAAAGACCAAATTTCGAAATCTTTTGTGTCTTGCTACTGAATGCGCATTTTATTTCCGTCAACTCAGGCCAAAATTCAAGATTTCAGTTGAAAAAAGAAAAGGCAGAAGGGATATAGCCGACATTGGCACTTAAAGGGTTAACGGTATTTTGATGTAAATCTATGTCGGTGTCGCTTTCATTAATCTTGAAGCAACAACTTTTGAGAATTTCATAAATTGTTGTATTGTTGACGATGATGAATATATGTATATTTACAAATTCAATCCCATTTTTGTCTCCAAAAGTTGAATTGAATACTATTTGAATTGAATAATAATGTATAGTATGGTTTGTTTGCATCTGCTAGCAATAGCTGACCTCATTTCCATCAACGGTCTGCAGACCTTTGTACAGCATTGTAAGGCATGTGCTTAATCTTCCATGTATTATATCTCTTTAAAGCCGGATTGGAATTAAAAATCTTATTTGCTAGAGGCTTTAAATCGAGTGTCGAATTTTATTTAATTTGGTAATTTGAGAAAAGAGGAATTCTTGTCTTGACAAAAGTGAATGATAAGCTAGAGGAGTGAATGAAAAAAGTGTCATAACATGTAATGCAACTCGATTCTTTTTCACGTGTTGTTGATATAGTAGTAGCATGTCCGAATTTCTTAAGACCTTATACACATTTCCTCATAGTTATAAAATGTCTTTGATGCGTTAAAGAGCCAAAACTCGTGTTTAGCTTACCCTAATGAAATATGAGTCATTAATAACAATAAAATGTGTTTGAAAAGGAGACATTTTTTTGTCAGATAAGGTAACTGCTAGAATAGTTTATTATCGAGCTAGTTTGATTTACACCCCAAGGCAAAACCTTCAATATATTAGCTTTCTTATTCATTTATCCGCCTTAAATGTATTATTCCACCGGCTAGTGGTGTGCATAAAAGTTAATTTGCAGTAATTTTTGCCATTCTTTTGGACGTGCCATTACATACCAGAGGGGTATTTTTTGCTGAGAATACACGACCTTTCCCGAGATATTCAAAAAGGTTGGAGTGAACTGTTAATCTGATTATAAACGTATATGACAGAAGCTTCATTTTTGTAGATTCACATATTTCTCGGCGAGATGATGTTTTTTTAAAGGTTTTCAAATCACATCAATGACAAAGTTTATATATTTATGATTGCACTATACGAATCAATCCTGAAAATTTAAGTTCTAAAGCTCTTTTCTATCGTTCTGTATATGGCCATGTTCGCATGTTTTCTCACGGTCAAATGTCTCATAAAGATCTTTTTGGACCTACCTGGAGGTCCTATAAATTAACCGTTGTTCGTCCGTTCGTCCGTCCGTTCGTCCGTCTGATATGAAGTTTTCTCGAGATTGGTTCATTAGTTATTTCTGATTTTTGGCACAAAGACGCAAAATGATAAAGCCCAAAA
>JAUJPO010132097.1:0-20843 GCA_032270745.1 Tiaropsis multicirrata | reverse complement strand
TTTTTTGCCGACCGACCGACCCACATTTTGAAACTGCTTCGCCCGTAAAACAACAAATCAACTTGGACTCGCCTTATGAAATTATTTTACCATTCAAATCGTCTTCAACAGCAATACATTTCACTATAGAAATGAGTCATGTAACTTTTTTATTTTACAATTTGTTTCAATTTTTTTAGGAAAAATGATTTTTTATTACTTTATTATATTCCAACTTTTGCTTTTATACAATGTTTTTTTGGTCAAGAACTTTAATGGACCTTGTATATTGTATGGTCGACATTTATGAATTTTTGGTTACTGTTTTTTTATAATTCGGTAAGAGGGTAATCTTGTGCTGTTGTATATTTTAATTTCAAGAAACTATTTTTTGTCATAATTCTTTTTGTTGTATTTTGTGCTCCGCGCGAAAATACTTCTGAAATCAAGCTAATGTTACTAATTTTACTGAAAACTAGCCGTTTTTTGAGAAGAATATGTGCTTAGAATGCTTTCTCATTAAAGACCAATGTTGTTGGTTGTTCTGAAATGTTATAGATTTATGAATGGCAGTACAAAGAGTCACATAGTGTTCAACAACAAAATAAGTTATCGACATTTCTTACTATCTGCACGATCTAAAAACCATAAAAACTTAAAGGCTTCGAGCACCAGAATGTTAAACGTAAATTGCTTCAAAAGCAGCTAAAATGGTTAAAAAAGTTAAGAACATTCGAAGGTTTCTTTTGGGTTACAGTGTTCTAATAAGAAACGTATGATGTAATCTTTCAACAAAATGTCGTGGCTTACTTTTTCATTGGATTTTTTTTTAAATATTATTACTTTATGGTCAAATTGAAAATTTTGTCAGCGTTTCGAAACTTCCTAAATCTCATCTCATCTCACACCAACACGAAAGAGTAACTTGGATTTGTGATTTCGTAATTAAAACCGAACTAAATTAAACTACTTTTCAGCTTTCTTCATTTGTAGGAACTTGTTAACTGAAACAGCTGATTCAACAAACAATACGATGGAGTGTGCTATCGTGATTGTTTCTTTGTTTTAGGCTTATTCAAACACTCCGTCTTCGAGACTGTCCCTATATATTATTGAATTCTAAAAATGTTGGGTCTATCATTTTCCTTGGTATTAATATTTTCATTTAGTCCTCATAGAAGTTGAAGAAAGACAAAAACAAAAAAGAAGAAAAACATTTTCAACAAAATTTCAAAATGATGAAATCGTTGGTTTTTGGCATCCTTATCATTTCTTTGGTCTTCACCAAGGTAATTTGTATTTTTAGTGAATGAAATGATTAGAGATTGGTCAGAAAACTGAATAGGAATCCGCCAAATTAAGTTCCCGCAAAATTTATAATTTCTTTCGCCATCCGCCAAATTAAACTTATTGAAAATATGAACCCATTAAAAGTGTTCTTTGCTGTTTTTACGCCATTTCAAGGTTAAACTTTTCAGCAACCGCTAAATTAATTTGTTTTCGTCCAAAAAGATTTTCAGTAAAAAGTTATCCCATGTAGAAACCAGGACGTTTACTTTTTGTTTCTTTCGTCCCATCATGGTTCAGTGGGTTCTCTATCGTAGTTTTTAGAGACAATCTTTGGGCAACATGCTTTAGGACGTGACCCTTTTGTGTGTCCAAACTGAAGTCTGGTGAAAACGTCCTGAAATCAAAGACTTTGAAATTGTAAAGTAGTAGTTTTTTAAACATTTTTCATACAAGAATAGACTAACATTTTCCAGGGTGAACATATTCTTAAATGTATTTCTCTGTTGTTTTAAACAATATACCTTTTGTCCTGAATCTAAAATCACTTTGATATACTTATACTTATTGATCAAGTATTCTTATAAAAAAACGTTTACTGGTTTGTTTCGTCAACTTTCTTTCTGCTTCACTCTTAGCAACCGGTTATCAATTTGTTTTCCATATCTTAAATTGTTGTAGGAGTCATCAGCAGGAAGATCATTGCAAGATTCAAAGCTTGAAGATCTGCCAAGAGGTATATGAGATTTCTTTTTGAAATTACATGTTTACATGTTATGCTATACAGTGTTATATTTTTATAACAGGGTTGGTCAGCATAACAACGCCAATTTTGGTCTTCCTTTAAAGGAAGAAACTTTCGCGAGTTGGCGATTTTTTGGCAAAATCGCGAAAGTTAGTTCCTGCGAAAAATGCTGAACGTCTTTATTCGCGAAAGTTTATTCCCGCGAAATAAAATTTTTCTCCAACATTTTTCACATAAAATATTTTTGGAGGGTTTTACACACTACAGAGAGGCATAAAAAAATATCCTAATCATGGGAAAAAGACATTCAAATGGCCTTTTTGGCGAAAGTTAAATCTCGCGAAATATAGTCAAATGGCTAATTCGCGAAAGTTTCTTCCTTTAAAGTATATCTGTTAGGTGTTGTTGGATATGTGGATGTGATAGTAAGATTTGTGATTTAGTAGACAAATTATATAAATGGGTGATTCTGATTATGTGGGACAGTCTACGCATTTTAATCCATTCGTGACCCCTAGGATAGAAAAAAACAGAAAAACCCTGTAATCTATTCACTTAGATAGTCGCATTTTTGGTAACTTAATTTTCAAGTGAACGAAAAAGGTCTGATGATATATGATGAGTTTGGTTCATAATGGCACAATTGTCATATATTTTCAACGTTTTCTAAGACGTGGTCAACCCCAGGATTTCTTAGTCCAGAATGCCCTCGCACCGTTATTATTCATGTTGGCGATGTATCCATTACGACATTTCATACGGAAACATCCTAAAAAACTAGTTTTGAATTCTTAACAATAAAACTATTAATGGAAAACACCCGGATCTTTAGTCTAAGATTGTCTTTTGTATTTTGTATTTCAGCGGTAGCCGAAGGGGATGATGGCCGAGACACCTGCGACCATACGGACTATGGGTGTTGTCCTAATGGTGTCGCGTCCGCTTCTGGACCGCACTACAAAGGATGTGGAGAAGAAGATTAAAAGTAATACTACCAGGTAATCACAAAACAATTTTATGTAAAATTTAAAAAGCACAAGTGTGACAAAAACATAAAACATTGAATTTAGTAAAAAATATTGTCTTTCACGTGCGTATTACGTTTATTATTTGTTTGGATTTTAAGGGAGGCGTTAATTCGAAGGAGGCGTTAATTCGAAGGAGGCGTTTATTCGAAGGAGGCGTTAATTCGAAGGAGGCGTTTAATTAAATAAGTTGAAAAAGTTGTTATTGGTTGTTAATGTGGTGTTTGTTTGAAGTTCGAACAAATAACTATGACCACAGAAAAAACCATTTAGTGTTCGAAAAGTTGAGTTCAAAAAGTTGATTAAACAATTTTATTTCTCAATTCCAGGGTGATCTACACTTATCAAATGGTAAATGAATTAATTTGACAATAAATTTTGTAACAAAAATATGATTATTTTTTTTATAAATACAAATCAATGTAAGATTGCTTAATTTATTGTTTAATAATGTAATACAAATCTTTCTGGCATTAACAATGGGGATCAATCTAAAGAGTTTACAAGTTCTTTGTTTTATTAAATATAACCAAAGAAGAAGGCAACATTTATGGTAATTAAAATAAACCAATCTTGAATCGACCTAATTAAAACTTCAGCTCATCCCTAACAATCAAGTGGTTTTTGTATAAGAAATCAACCTCAATTCAAAGGCGAACCGTCGGCGACCGCGCGAAAAGATTGCCCTGGGTACGAGGTTATCTGATAAAAACGAAAACTTAAATAATTATTTTTGAATTCTTGAAACTCAATACATCTCGAAGATTTCAAAAGAAACTATTTTGTTTGTGATATTGCTGACCCACACCTAGCTTATCCAAAGCCTCAAGTCTCTTCTATCTGAATTTACAAAAGGAATTTCTGCAGAGTGATCGATCGATTTTGAGCATATGAAATGACATTATCCCATGTAACAATATACTCATATCGATGAATTCCAGTGTTGGATGGAAAAAAGTTCAAAACGTCTCTTCCTTGAAGTTCTTCTTTCATAAGGTAATAATCTGATATATCCCATTTGAATTGACCCGCATTCAGTTGACCAAAGTGTAAAAGTGACTCAATGCTGGTCAATCCTAATGCATCTATGGTCATACTACGATGGTATTTTCCGTTAACATAAACTGATAAAAGTCTTCTCATTGATAAACATAAGTGTGTCCAGCGGTTCAAAGGTGAACGCAAATCAACAATTCTGGACGTTCGGCCAGGAAACTTAACGCGTAAATTGCCAGCTCCATCTAGACTGAGCGCAAAGTCTGAATCTTTAGACTGTAATACGCGTAATACTGAATCATCAGAACCCTTCTCGGCGCGTATCCAAAAGCATACCGATAGAATGGATGTTTGTTTACCTCGCTCGTATTCTTTGATAGGAAGGTTGTGTGTTTTGTTGCCTAGTTTCATGGAGAATGAAGTATCTAGAGAAATGAAAACCAAATAATGAACAGACAGATCTTAAGTGCTGAGGAGAAAACCAGCCAACATTTTCAACCGATTTGCGGAGGCCTTCACACTTATGTACTTCACACTTCCATTACGCAATCTTTCATACCGAAACAATAAAACTGCGGTGGCAAATACCCGGATTTTTGGGATGTTACCGTATGAAAGATTACGTAATGGATATCATGAAACTTTTGAATAGAAACGAACTAAGGTTGGGAGAGACAATTGTTAAAAATGGGATTTATTTTCGCGAAAATGGCCAAAATTGGAGAAAAGTCGCGAAAATTTATCCCCCTCAGGTAAGTTTTTATTTGGAAAGAAATATTAGTCGGGCAAAAATTTTAATCACTTTCAAAATATTTAGTAACGTTGGCAACCCTAACCCTAACGTTGGCTTACATTGACAAACACCGTTATCATCGAAATATCCTCGTTTACAATGACATCGATATTGACCGGTTTGATTTGAACAATATGATCGAGCACTCGAGCATCCCATACATCCTATGTACCTCAACTCCAAAATTTCTGAAAAATAAAAATATACAAAAAATTTGTTTACTGCTTGACTACTATGCGAGGTATCTTTGACCGTAAGAACATCTTAAGAACGTGCCAAGGCTGAAATTAAGAAAACAAAATTTTTCAACGCTTTAATAAAAGGTGTCTCAGACACATAATATTATTTCAACATTGTTTCAGAATAAGAACACCTACGGCTGGAAATGGTTGAAAAAATAAGAACATCCAGCCTCAACCAAAATTTGAGTGTTCTAATAAAAAAAACGTGTATGCGAGGTATCTTTGTTTGTATTGCTTGACTACTGTGTGCGAGGTAACCCTATTCGCATTGTTAGAACATTTGATGAAGAGCGTTATGCGAAAGTCAACATTTTTTAACTTTTACGAATTTAAGCCTAAAAACATTCTTAAGCTATTTGTTCTTAACATTTCTGGCCTCTAAGCTTCCGTTTCTTATATAATTTGTTCTTATAATAAAAATTGTATCATGAATTCGAGATGACTAAACTTAACGATTATTTACTAAGAAAAGTCACTCCCAATTATTAATATTATTTCGTAATCTTTTTTGAGTTTTTTTATCAAGAGAAAGAAATAGAGAAAAAAAGGGTCAGAAGAGATAAATCTTCAGATAACATGTTTGCAATAGTTTTCTTTTTCACTAATAGAAAATAGGAGGCGGTGGACAAAAACTTGTAAAATATACCGTAGCTGAAAAACATGAGAGGGGAGGGAGTCAAAACAGTGCAGTCGATAAAAGAACGATTAATATATTCATTCTGACAAAAACTAAATTGAATCGATAAACATATATTTTTGTCACTTTTTCTATTGAAAATATTTTTCCCAACGCGCGAGCGGTATATTATTTGATCCTTGTTCGGGACAAAATATTCCTATAGCAAGATAACCATCTACTACAGGGGACTACAGTACAACACATGAAGAATGAAGGGTTTTCCTTCCCAGCAAGCACACGTTATTTCAACATCGTTTCAACGTTAAAACAATGTTCCGTACCTTATGGGCGAACTTTTGAATTTGAAAAACGAATCTATATGAAATGACTCTGTAATGTTTATCCTGTTTTGAAAAGTGGATGAAAAAAAGTTCCAGAAATGAGTCATCCGTCACCATAACTGTTTTTGAAAAATAATTCCTGTAATTAAACCTTTCATTCTCAATAAAAAAAGTGAAGTGGGGATAAAACTGATGTTTTAAAAATGATCCCTTTGTTTTCTTTTTACCCTTCCCCAAACTATAATTTAACCCTCGATTATCTAATCTTCCCACTTAAATATGCCAACACAAAGCTGAGATTTGGGTTCGAAAACAATAGATTTTATAGAACAATAGAAACCTACACTACAACAATTAAAACATGAAAGAGTACACGCTTTTTTATAAAAATGGTGTTTTTTGGTTTCATGATGAGTTTTCTTAACTTTTTGGCCGAAATCATCCTAGTAAGATATTCTTGAGGTATTCTTAAGTTTATTCTTAAGGTCTTATCAGCCCCAGTCTTTTCACAATGGCCAGGCTACAAAGACGTGGGAAGGAAGACTAAAAATAATAAATGGGCCAGCTGAATCAGCTTGAAAAAGAATTTAGATGTACAGTAGACTCTCCTTAATTCGAAACTCTATAACTCGAACCTCTCCTTAATTCGAGCAAATGTGTTGGCATGGTGAAAATTTCCTAACAAACTCTTATAAAAAACTCTCTATTACTCGAACCACCAAAACTCGAATCTTCCCTTAACTCGAATGATTTTCTTGGCCCCTTGGAGTATTTTCTCTCTATAACTCGAATTTTCTGACATTGTGGCTAGAATCTGGAATGTCTTTCTACATAAATAGAGTCTTATGACATATTTGAATGGTTTGTATATTTAGGGATTATTATTGGAATTATTCGGCTTCCTTGAAGGACTTGAATAATAAAATTAAACAAGATATTGATATTTATAGTAAACAAATTGTAATTACTGATTTTTTCCTCAGTGAATAAATTGTTGATGCTAAAATATATATGTTTTTGACCTTTTTATCAACCCAAGAAGTAGATATTTTATCAAATATTTCATTTCCATCAACTCATTCCATGAAATTGAGAAATTTTTTGCAAAGATCTCAAACTCTCTACTACTCGAACTCTCCATAACTCGAAGGATTTTCGATCCCCCTTGGGTGTTCGAGTTATGGAGAGTCTGTATTAGGAATGATTTTCAAAAATAAATTTGATCTTGAAAAATGTTAAGATGGCAATATTCTTAGGACATTCTTAAAACTTTGGCAAATTTGATCATGAATATTCTTATAAAGTGCATTCTTATAAACAAAGCGTGCATTAGTACAAAAATCTAGTATTAGGCAGAGTAGGGTTGTAGTTAACCCCGGACTTCTTAACCCTTGGGCAAGGAAAATTACTGTAACTCAAGGCTAAATAGAATACTGTTCAATATGAGACATACCATTTTGTTCAGCCAGTTGAACATACGAGTCATAACATCTCAAATACAACATCAAAAACAAAATGGAAGCGATGAAAAATACGGCAAACAAAGTCGCATAGATGGATTTACGATAGCGAAAATCATGTCGAAATATAGACAGATTCGATTTACTTTTCGTATCTTTTAAAAACAAGTCATCATTTTCGTCATTTTCGGTCGTTGCGGCACCATCTCCACCTCCACCGCCTCCGCCGCCGTTAGAGCCAGTAGCCGGTGGATAAGTATCCATGAGGGAGCCACGAGCAGAGCTGAACTTGGCTGAAGCACGAGAAGCAGATCGTACTGACGTTATAGAAGGTCTTGAGCCTTTCCTATCGAAAGTATTTGATGTATTTAACACTGCAGTTGTTGTTGAGGTTAGCATGGTTTCATACTTTTGTTCTCTCGTCTATTGTTCCCTTTGTTTTCTATTGTTCTTCATCCTAAAAAAACAATATATTCTATTATAAATTTTTCATAATCTTTTCCAAAGAGACACAAAAAATTAGGTCTTTAGGGGGTCGATTTTCCATTATATAAAGTATTATTTTCCTTTTTTTTTACAGTTCAAAAATAATAGTGATTAAATATTAATAACAAAAGGGTTCCTTATAAACTCTTATATCACTCTTTTAACATTTCAGTTCAAAATACTTCAATTTCTTCTTTTCTCGGCCTCTATTTTTCTCGAAAGCTAAACGGATGTTACAATAACAATTTCAAAACGTTGAAGAAATACTGTGTATATTACCTAATACCAAAATAAGTGTTTTTCTTTTGCTCTGATTTATTGATATTTATGAGAGGAGTAGACAAGACGATTCAAAAATCGACTCAAATTGGATTAGTAAAATTTACAATTAATTTCCTAAAAAACACAAGTTTTCCATTCCAAACAAAAAGTTCCATTTTCAAGAATTTCTCGTTTCCAAGTGAAATTTAGATTGGCAAAAGCAATATTTTGGCCTGCTTTTTCTCTCGTTTTCCTATCCCGTTCTTTGAACGCTATCTTATTTAAAAAGCAAATTTTTCAACATTTTATTCCTAAACAATTTACTCAAAATGAAAATTTGCTTTTAAGAAAGTCGTAGTTTACTTACTATAATACACCACATTAGATGTAAAAAGACGGAAAGTTTATAGAAAACAGCTTAAATCGAAAGCTTTAAGTTAAATTTAGACATTTTTAGACAATTATTGACAGTCAAGCAAGTCAGATAAAAAAGATATTTATAAAATATATAGACAGCTCTTAGACCAGTCACCCATCAATGAAGTTTAATGAGATAACTAACTAATAACACTTCACGGTACGGTCAATTCAGAAAAAGCGACGTAAATGACATTGATTACCATAAAATACTTGATTTCGAATATTTTGAAATTCACAGTGAGTCCCATAGTAATAAAAATCTCTGCTGCAAACGACATACACGACGATTGTTGCAGTAAATTTCATTTTTAAATCCCTCATCCAACATTACTATACGGGTACAGTTCTCAAATTTCGAATTTAAAATATTGGCTTAGATAAGGAATGGGCAACGTGTTGGTTGCCCACTGCAAACCAAAGATGCGAATTTCGGTGGAGATATTGGCCAACATTGAATAAATATTCAATAAATGTTGGCCAACATTTTTTAACGTGTCTTTTCCTTTTTTCCACCATTGGCCGGTTGCTGCCCGCTTAACGATACGCTCTTCTTGAATTGCCTAATGTAATTGTTAGCCTAGTTTCCAAGCAAAATACTAAAGCATAATTCAATCACAAAAGCGCAAAGGCTCAAAATGTGGCAATCGTGATTTGGAAATGAGGCCAACAATTTTTTCGCATATCTCGAGAATAGTTTATCATTAAAATGCATTCTGCCATAGATTGTTTTTTTTCCGCTTGTAAAATGAGGTTTTAAGCATCGCGACAATCCTAATTTGGAAACGAGATCATACATAACTCTTTACTGGGACACCGTTTTATTGTCCTGAAAGATTTCTGTCTAATCCGCGATTCGACAATAAGAAAGAGTTGAAAGCAAAGCGTAAAATATGAGAACGGAGCGAAAAAAAATCCCACTTTCTAAATCCATCTTCTAAAATGACATTAGATACTGATTAGAAGACGTGAAAGACACAAAATGAAAAATAAAATAAAAAGGGAATCGATTTTAAAAATCTATCTTTTTCATTCCATTTGGAGATGGGGAGAAAAAAAAAATAACAATGATTTCGAGAAAACATAATAAATAGACAGGGGGCTAATAACATTTAGGCCTTTGTTAGTAATTTTCGTATTCTTAGTTTATTTGAAGATTTCACCAACGGACCATATGGTGTAACAATCAACATATCTATCAGATGGTCAGAAAAACCTTCAAGACTGAATAGGGAAGGGAAGGAATATTTGCGGAATTTGATTGTCAGAAAGAAAATGGGACCCCTTCAAATTCTATTTTGAAGATGTTAGAAATTTTCGCGGAATATACCTTATCGGAAAAAACTTTTCGTCGGACTAATTTTTCGTCACCCACAAATATTTTCGTCACTTTTGTCCAAAAAAACGATTTTGGATTTTGGATTTTGTTTCGTTGGACTAAATTATTCGTCGGACTAAATTTTCGTCACCTCCAAAAAATTTCGCCACTTTTGTACGATAAGGTATGACAATATTCACAGTCTCAAAATTCGTGGAATTTTATTTGGCAATTTATGGGATTATGTGGTAAATTTATGGCCTAATTTTGCCTAAAAAGGTCGAGTTTAGAGGGTAAATATTTCGCGAGACGTCGTAAAAAAAGTTATAATTTTTTCTTCAAAATGTGCAAACCTCCGATACGGAAGGGGCTAAGGTGCTTATACGATAAACACATGGAAAATAATAAGAAAATATCATTACCTGACAAAACACAAATACCATTTCTCTTGATGCTTCTCAAAAGATTGATTTCCAAACAGTGGATAGATTATGGTTTTGAAGGAGAATATTTTTATTTCTTATTACTTTGCTAAAAATTGATAAGGCCCACGAGGTAGAACGACGTTTGCTTGTTTCTGAAAATTGATTTAACTTGAAGGTTTTGAAATGCATTATTAAAAAAAAGGTAAAAAAGAAAATTCGAAATGACGCGATTTTTTGCACTATTTGCTTTCGGTAGATTGTCCAAAGATTGTCATGATAGTCTCGTATTTTCTCTTGAGGATGGTTTAGATTGACTTTTGAAGTCCAGTTCGAGCAACCTATCTTCAATTCATTTATTCAATTTATAACTAAGTGAATGTTTGATGAATTTTGATGGTAGAGCTCGAGTACCCGATAATGGTATTCAATTTATAGCTAAGTGAATGTTTGATCAATTTTGATGGTAGAGCTCGGATACCCGATTATGTTATCATAAACGTTCAAAACATCAGGGTGGTTTGCTATGAATTCAATCAACCGATCGGCTTGTGTTATGTGGTGTTCATCAAGGTCCACCAGTGATTTGGCCAGATACTGCACATCTGCTGACAGGATTTCAAGTCCTTGGTGATGTTGCTCAACCTCTTTGCGAATGTTTTGGACTTCCAATGGTTGACATAAAAACTGTTGTGGAACGATAAATCAAAAAGTTGAAAACTTTAAATCTACATACACATATGCTTAGTATTAGACGACGAAGATATCAGACAGTTTCAAAGCAATAATTACATGGGGCCTGGCTTGGGATTAAAAGTGAGAGGGGGAGGGTTGTCCGAATTCAAAATTTATGAAAATGTTGCCCATTGGGCAACAAGAAAATGACATTGACATTTAAAGGGTTGAAAACTGCCATTTTAGCCTAGTTTTAGCCCATTTTGATAGTTTACGGGGATCAATAGTGGAATAATAAATCAAAAGTTGAAAACTCTAAATATCTAAATATCTCTACATATCTTAATAATAGACGAGGAAGATACCAGACAGTTTCAAAGCAATATATTACCATTTGACAGGTCTATACAATTTCACATCAAGTGTAATTCTGCGCTCTAACCAGATATAGATAGAGAGAAGCCTTTACACCTATCATCGGTGGAAGATATTCTCAGGTGCCAAATAAACGCCCCCAATCATTTTTTATTTAGGACCTCCACCCGGTTCTCAATGTAAAATTATATTCCCTTAGCCTTAGTTTTCTGCAAATAGCCTGTTATTTAGCCTCCCCAGCAGACACACAACGTTATTTCAACAATGATTCAATGTCCAAACAACATTGTTTGGACGTTAAAACAACGTTCCGTGCCTACTGGGTATCTTTGCCATGTTTCAGTATTTTCAACAGTTCAATCAATATTACATAACGAATAACATGAATAGAGGTCACTTTCCGTATCTATCTGTGATGGTGTACCTGTATAACTCGTTTATCAAGTTGTTCGTTGTATGAAAAATGGACATCTTCAGCACCCACTTCGATGGCTATCTCTTCTGCCTAAAGAAGCAAACGAAGAGTAAACCAGTCATTATAAGAGAACACAAAAACAGGGGTCATTTATCAATCTTACTAATAGGCTTGTCACGATTGAACTTTAATCAAGGCAAAAAGGTCGTAGACTTTTACAATTGTGCTTCTTTCTTCAAGGTTGATTGATGAAAATAAGGTCAGCTACCATATGCCAACAGACCATTTTCAAAAGCATTGAGTTAATATCTCAATGCCATGCTGTGGTTAGTGCAACAGGTTTCATGTTGAAAAGTCACACAAGAGGTCGGTTCGTTTCGAAACATCCACATTCACAACCAAACTTTTCAAGAAAATTAGCCAATATCTGTACCAGTGCTTTGAATCATTTCAAAATAAATATTTGACCCAAGTTCATTTTATTTTCTTTATATCAAGATCGCCGAAATTCTTATAAGAATCACGATCTTTAAATAGTGATCTGATCCGTAATTTTGGCTGTTTTTAAGCAAGCAGATACATACTTCACCAATAGCATTTTGGTCGGCCACAACATCACAAGCATCACCAGAATCTTGAGAATGTTTTGATAAAATGTCGTTAATTGTGACAACACCTAAAAAGTAAAAAAAGATGGTTAAAACGTACATATTCATAAGTGAGGGCTGGTCTCCACTTTGTCTGGTACTAGATGTTGAAATTTTCTTCCGATACGCTAAAGCTCTGAAGGTCGGGAAAATTTGACCGGACCACGCTTTCAAATTGCGGCGCTGTAAGAGGTCTGAATTCCAGCATTCATTTGAGTGCTAACCAATCACGCGATAACATCAAAAGACGACTACGTTTCCTCCCCGATGGTTAGTTTGGCCCCTCCTTCAGATTTTTAGCGTGGGCGGCCGCCAAACCGCCATCGGAATATCAGATTAATCTCTACTCATCGCCGGGCGCGCTCGCATTGTTTTATAGTTATAGTTGATATTCCTTAGAAAATATTATTTTATCGGAAAGAATACACCGCGCTCAAGAAAAAGTCGCGCGACTTGTAGCGTCATATTTAACCAATCGAATGGCTTCATTAATTTTCTAAGCCTAAGGTGGTCCGGTTGTTTTTGGGATGTTTCCGTAGAAAAGATTACGTAATGGCTATCATGAATATGAACCCATACCTTTAAGGTCGACCACGGACATGAACCAATTCCACGTTACCCCCGGAACCCCCTTACACAATAATTGTTTCTAAAACAACCCAATGTGTACATACCTTTATGGTCGAACATGAAGGCTACCGATCCATCCGAAATGAAAGTTGCACTAGAAGAAAATATAAGATTTAGTCTCAAAAACATATCTATCTATTAGTTAGTCGAAATTAGATTTTAAGTAGATTTTAATAAATTGCGTTTAGCAGACTTTTTGAGAGCTCTTTATATGTACGTCGTCTTGTGCATGGTCCTAACAAACCACAGTACCGTATAGTTTTTAAATACATTTCTAGTTCTTATTAAGAATCAAACTTTACAGTCATTTAAATCCATTCAAAAGAAATACCTAATCGGACAAAATCGACTAAAAATTTGAAACCAGCCTGATACGATACATGATACGATACAATCGAATTTGATGGTGTTGGTGTCCACCATTTATCAAGTCAGACATTTCCTGTTGTTGTTTCGAAGACACGGTGTGGTAGAACTTTCAATGTTTTTATGTCCACTCAACTGAGCAACGTGCGTTTTCGGATGGACATTATTATTCAAAAGGTTTGAAATTAAAGTTTTCCTGGCACAATGGTTCGATACTTTTGAACGACTTTTAGTGGATATACCAAGAATCTTGCGAGTATCATTCAGATCATACTACTATTTATCGGTCGATTGTAAAACCAGACTCCGCTCTGATCAATCTTAGATACTGGAATGACACTCAAGAAAAACGGTGAGTCCTTCTCTCTAGATTCCTTTTGTCGATGTTTAATAAAATTAATGTACGTTGTCACAGGGCATTTCGGTCCTTCGATGGCAAATGCTTTGGGTTAAACGCCCGCTGGTGAGAATAACCATTTCCCCTGTTCTGTTAGGCTCTCTCTTTATCTCATTCCAAATATTCACGCCCATTCGGGTTAACGTTCAATGTAACATCACCATATTTCAACTTCCTGCTTTCGTCCCTGGCTCGTAACCGTGAAGGTGTTCAGCTTCCTCCTCCCCTAACGGACGACAAGCAATGGGTTTTCCTCCTTTCCCTAACTGAGTAAGCTGTTTTCGTCTGCTAGCAAGAACTTTTCGTGATCGCTCGAATTCTTTGCTCAATTTTAGTTCATCCCTTCGACCAATTTCATTAAATCTTCTTTAGATGCATCCTTGATAATTTTCTTGGTAGCTTTCATGAAAAATTGGCACATAAGACACCATCGAATTCTTGGTTTGACAGTTCCCAAAACGATCTAGACTCATTTGGATATCGTTGTTTCATAAATTCGTTTAAACGATTACTTCCCTGGTTTGGTACTGTAAACAGTGTTCTTGTTCTTTGAGTTTCTTATAAATTGATAAATTTTATCATTGATTCCAAGATCACCAAAAACACCAAGGTTGAAAGACACATCAGTTGGTTCTGCAAGACTCATTTCGAAGTTTAAAAAAAGAACTGTTTTGATTTTGTAATTAAATAATTGTCAAATTTATGTACACTTCTTCTCACTTGCTTTGTCTTTGTTTTGTTTATCGTCTTGATCCGTCTCTGTTTTGTTTACATTTTACGCTATCATATTTTGCGTTGCAATATACAAGTGGTCCAATACGGCAAATATTGGACCGTGGTCAATGCGTTCTAAACCAATGAAAACGTGTTACTTTCATATTGGACCAGTTACGCAAAGTAGCCAGATAAAAAGGGATTATATTGACCACTTGAGAACCAATCAAAAGAGCGCATTTGACTTGTATTGACCTAACCAGTTAATAATTATTTATACTGACTCATTTTTCCGAAGTATTGTTTTGATTTCATTCTTAGTACGAACAACATTTGGCGCCAAGACGTCGATCATAAGGCCGCATTTCATGGGTCCCCTGGCCTGTAATAACGATTGTGTAGCTTTCTCGTCTGAGCTCTGTAGATTTAAAAGAATAAACTTATAACGAGGTCGAGATCACGAACGGGTCTTTACAGCCTTTGTTTTCGATAGCACACAATTCTACAGGCTAGTTCGGGTAGCACACAATTCTACAGGCTAGTTCGGGTAGCACACAATTCTACAGGCTAGTTTGGGTAGCACACAATTCTACAGGCTAGTTCGGGTAGCACACAATTCTACAGGCTTGTTCGGGTAGCACACAATTCTACAGGCTAGTTTGGGAAGCCGGCCGGGTTGACTTAAAGTGTCAATAAATAGCTCCTATGTTCTAGAAGAGCAAAGCATAAAGACTTTCGTTCTAGAACAAATGAGATATGTAGGTCTTCCTCGCTACATGGACTGGGAGCCTGTAGAAATGTACGCTATATCTAGAGCATAGGCTAGACCCGTTCTTCGTCGTGATTTATCTTGGGTACTTAACCTCACTAGTGAGGTAATTTGAAGAAGGAATTCTAAAACAAATCAAGATACGACTGAACCATTATTTATGACCTCAGTAATTCATGATGATATCTATTACGTAATCTTTTATCCGGAAACAGCCCAAACGGATGTTTGGCACTAGTTTTATTGTTAAAAATTCAAACCAAGTATCAAACACCTGGGTTTTTTAGGATTTTTCCATAGCAAAAAAAAGATTACGTCATTCGAGAGCAAAACAGATTCATAATTTGCGTAAGTTAGCATTACGTCATTTCCGAATGTTTCTGTTAGTAAAAATGACGTAATGCTAATTTACGCCCAAATGAATGGGAAATTTTCAACCATATTTTACCCTCAAAGCATTCTTGATGGAATTTTCAATGCGATCTTTAGGCATGCTGGATGCTCTTGCTTTCAATACTAAAGCTTCTAACTTTGGATTGTACCCTGGATCTGCACCTTTTTCTAAAAAAAATATGATCGAAAAAAAATTGTTAATATAAAACATTAAATTTTTATTTTTGCCAAATCAGATCAAACGATCATCATTTCAGGGGCGGATACAGCAGAAGGTATTCAAAAACTTTTGAAAGGGTTGACTTCCATTTCAGGAATATAGACAAAAGCAACACTCCGACGTCAATCTTTTTGAGAATCTTCTGCATCCGCGACTGAATTGCACCATAACCTCAATCGTGAAGAATTACATTTGGATTTAAAAGGCTTGATGTCTTTCAGTGAGACTTTCAATACACAATAGAAAAGTTTGATGACGCAAAAAGGCATAATTTTCATAAATAAAAAATTATCTGGACATATATGTACATCTATTAGCCTTGAAATCTAAGCTACAATTACAAAAATATGATGGTTAAAGTTGTGACTGAATAAGTACTTATCCGTAGCAAACATTAAAATTCAACAACAACAATGAATTTAAAGCTACGATGCGCTATATTATTTACGGATATTGCGCGCGAGAGTTTTTTTTTACTACACTGAAAATAAGTCGCTTGGTTCACCAGGCTAGACATATATAAGATTATATTGGAATGTATATATGGCTCTGATTACAACTCTGAATTTAATTTAATTTAAAAAAAGTGCATATATTACGTTTTTTTTTATAAGAACAAACTATATAAGAACATAATGGCTTCGAGGGTCAAAAAATTAAGAACATGTTAAGAAAATTTGAAGGCTTTGCAAACTCCAAAACATGCAATTTCTAGAAATTGCACCAAATACCTCAAAAAGTACTGAAAATTAGAACATTTTAAGAACATTTTTAGGCTTAAAATCCAAAAAGTTAAGAACATCCGAAAGCTTCAAAATTTTTTGATTTTCTTATAAAAAAAACGTGAATCTTATCATGCGTTACAAATGCCAGCTTATGTTAACTGCCATAGTCATTTCTATTTTAGGTTGTTTTGAATAAAGCGAGTCATTCTATAACCAAAGGTCATGGTGAAATAATATTCAGTAAAATTTCAAACCTTTGACAGCTTGTATAATTTCACGTGATAATTGTCCGAACACTTTGGCCCTTGCATTGTCTTTGTGCATCTTCTTGAATTTGATGTTGGCCCATTTCGAATGACCCGCATAACGCTTTTGTTGCTGGCATAACAAACATGGTGGCGGTGCAATTTTAGCCAAGCTACCATCTTGGATTCGAATATTCTTCCATAATTGTGTTCTTTGAATTGGTTTCAGGAGTTTGAGAAGGATCATTTAATGTTATTTTTCTTTTTAATAAATTTTTCTTTCTATAAAATAAACAGAAACAGTTTTACGGTATTAGCATATCATTTACACTACCAGAAAAACAAAGACTCTAACCTCAGAAAAATATGATTGCAAACTACATCTTCGTCGAGAGCTACCTTCTCAGTTAGCCGAGTGAACAAAAGAGATATATTTTTCATTTTATAAGAACCAGTAAATTTGAGTTGAGGCTAAAACTATTCTTAATTTTTTTGCACTTTCAGCCTCAAATTGTTCTTATTTTGTGGCGGGAAAAAATATTCTTTGAGAAAAAGATTTCTAGCCAAGGTCCTGTAAGCTAATACAACTGTTCTAATTTTTTGGCCATTTTGAGCCTCATTGTTCTTATAAAATAAAAAGAATGTACCCCTTGCATTAGTAACCTTCAGCTTTTTTTGTGTTGCCTTCTCGGTTTTCTAAAATTGGGATTCGATGCACCTCTTGGAAATCCGATATTATCTCTTGGCGGAAAGCTAGCAGGCAAGGAACGTTGTTTTAACGCCAAAACAACATTTTGTGAAATGACGTTGTGTGTCTGCTGGGAAGAGAATAACTTTCAAACAATTTTTCTTTAAATATAAAATTCTGAACTTTTCAAAAGAACTATTATTATAGTAAATACTATTAAAAAAGTAAAATAAAAAGCTTTAATTTGGAACTGTATATATAATATATGATAAAACTTTAAATATGAGTTTATAAAGGGAAGATATTAAAAACGATTACAGAAAAACGATACAGAAACCCTACAGAAACTGCTAACTAAGAATAAATCAGGAACAAGAAAATTATAAGAAGAACTAACTTAAATAGTTAAGGAATAATATAAAATATAAAATGAAATAAATATTAAGCATGAAGACAAAAAGGGCAGTGAATTGTCTTCGTCTTAGTGTAATCACCATTAGTGAGTGCTTTTCCACCGTCGCTATTACAATAACAGCTTTAATTTAACACAAGACTGTGGGACTGGTTTATAACAGAATTAAAAAATTCGAAAAAGAAAATCTTTAAACAGCTCCATAAAAAAAGCAAACATACAAGTTCGTAAGTATTGAGTTTACAAACTTAAATTAGGATCAACCACAAATCTTTAATCCTTATATGTATTACAACACATACAGACTTTACAAAAAAACTTTTGTCAAAAAATTATCAATTATCAATCAAGAGTCAGTTAAACTATTAAACACTCGTAAACTATTAAACACTCGTAAACAATTATTTCCTTCGCACAAAGTTCAAGAAATTAACTTAACTAAAGTCTGTTGCAAAAAGATTGTCAGTAAAAACCGGTTAAAACCGTTAATATGTAGAAACCAGGATAGGACGAAAGAACGAAATGTAAGTAAGTGATAATGTCCTGGTTTCTACATGGAATAAATTTTACTGACAATCCTTTTGTAACAGACTTTAGCATTACGTAATCTGTTAAACCGTAAAAAAACCCAAAACAAAAAGCCGGATGTGTTCGTAGAAAAGATTAAGTAACGAATATCATGAATTCGAACGAAACTTTATGAATTGAAAAACTAACCTCGAAAACTTTTTTTTGGTACGAATCAAATAAACATAATCCATAGTAATCTATAATCATATCCAATCGCTAAACGGGGGTTAAATTTCTTATATTTTATTTATAATAAAAAAACTAACTTACAGTAAGTGGATTAATTTTCGCGGCTTTTGGCCATTTTCGCGAAAATAAATCCTGCGAAACTTTTTATTTTATTTCCTAAAGGAACCTAGGAAAATGGAAGAATTTAGGAAAAGTTTAAATTCTCGATTCACGAAATTAAGTACACGCGAAAATTAATCCACTTAACATAAAGACAACATTACAAACCAAATCAAGAGTTGTCTCCCCTACCTTACAGTTGAGCTTGATTGAGATTGTAATATGCACCCTGTTTAACGATCAATTCATGGTGCGTTCCCATCTCAACCACCGCACCATCTTGAATAACACAAATGACGTCAGAATTATGTATGGTGGATAGCCTGTGGGCGATAATGATGGAGGTGCGACCTTCCATGGCAACGTCTAGCGCGTTTTGTACAATCTGAAAAAATATAAAGAATATATAGTATTGTACAAAGAGAGAAGTACTGTAGATAAGCCATAAAATAAATATGTATATTTTCCGACTAGTTCCGGCGAATTGTTCTCAAGGTCTCAAAGTATATTCATTAGGTCATCAGTATTTGGAAATATAGAAAAATTGGAACTAGAACTAATTAAAAGCTGAATGTTGACATACAAAAGAGTGAAAGAGAACAGAAAAAATTTACCAGCATTTTAAGTTAAACTTTTTAATAGACCCTCTATGGATACAAAAGCGTTTTTAGTCCATTTTACCTCTGTGGAATTTGAATCACATATTTACAACTTTAGCACGCATGTACAACCTTGAAAATCCGTCACATTTTTAACGCAGCCCTTTTTCAGAAATGATATTAACTGCCATCCTCAACAACAGGGCTGGGTTAATTTTCTTCTTAAAATATCACAACCCAAACAAAAAATCGCTTACCTTTTCACTTTCAGAATCTAAGGCTGAGGTAGCTTCATCCAACAACATAATTTTCGGGTCGCGAATGAGCGCGCGGGCGATCGCAATACGTTGTTTTTGTCCGCCCGATATCAATGTTCCTTTGTCACCTACCAAAGTATTGTAGCCCTAAAAAGTTTTACAGTTAAAGATTAGATATATAAATCCAGCAGACCCAAGGCGTGTTTTCGACGTAATTTCAATTCAGTCCAAATAATGGAAGAAAAAAAACAGACAGTTTTCAGACCATTAAAGAATTTCGAAGCTCTCAGTGTAATAAAGAGTTTAAGAATTGACAATGTGAAAAGACATTCTCATATATAGATCCAACAACAAATTGCACTAAATCCTCCAGTTTTTTGTGTCTCAAAACGCCTTTAAAGAAAACTTATGTGGTAAAAAGCAACAAACGTTCTTTATTCGACTATGACAATCAATAAAAACAACAATTCTTCAACTCCGTTTAATCGAGCCCCAGCAGGTACGGAACATCGATTCAACGTCATTTGGACGTTGTAAGTCTGCTTAGAAACTTACCATTGGTAAAGATGACACAAAACTATGGACATTAGCATTTTGGCAGACTTTAACGATTTCTTCATCAGAAACTTGACGATCCAAGCCATAAACAATGTTATCACGAATGCTCCTGGCAAACAAGACAGGTTCTTGTGAAACTAATCCAAGTTGTTGTCTCAACCACTTCAAGTTGAACGACTTCACTTCATGTCCATCAATGCTTATTCGACCGGCTTTGGGATTGTAGAATCTCTCGAGGAGACCAATGCTGGTACTTTTACCACAACCTGAGGATCCAACTAAAGCAATCTTTTGACCAGATTTGATGTCGAAACTTAAGGCGTTGAGTACTGCGACGTCTGGACGATTTGGGTAGTTGAAAGCGACCTCTTGAAAGTTGATATCACCTTTAACGTTGTCCTGATAAAAAAAAAGGCAAATTAAAGACTGTGATATAATTTCGCGATGGTTATTGGTGATTAGATCTTTTAGTTGCCAAAGAATCATACACTAAATAAATTGAGGAAATT
>JAUJPO010131986.1:0-20855 GCA_032270745.1 Tiaropsis multicirrata | reverse complement strand
TTGTGACGTCACAGCTATGACGTCATAAAATTTATAACTTAAATATCTATAAAACTACCTATTGAATCACGATGAAATTCTCACCATAAAAGCGTATTATTAAAAGGGAATTAAAAATGGGAAAAAAATCAAAATAATTGCCGATGTCAGCATTTTATCAGTAAAACTTAAATAAATCTTGACGCTATTTTGCCTTTCAGCATGATTTGATACGTATTTTTAAAGATATTAAAGTTTTAAGTTTATGACGTCATAGCTGTGACATCACAAACAGTTTTTTGCTGTACAAAATATAAGCAAATGGAGACCCAGCAGGTTTAACCCTTTGAACAATAATTTGGACCAGAAAAAAGCTTAAAAAAAAGAAGTTTAACCTTTGTCCACCGATTACTCTTGACATGTCGAGGTTTGGTGTACTTAGAAAATTTCTGCAATAAATAATTAATGAATTGTACATATTGTTTATTTGCCGTTCTTTAAAATCTTTTGTTTATTACGTTACGTAATCCACCAAATCTGGACATCACTCTTCACTGCGACCACTATTTGCCTTTGAATTTTAAAATTCATGAAGAAAAGTGATAGGAATTGAGAATTTAAAAAAAATACAGCGGTGGCTAAAGGTTAAATTGATCGATACCACACAAAAATAACTACTTGATGATTTTCTAATAAGGGGTTTATTTCCAAAACAATAATATAAAATGTTGATGTTACAATGTATAGTAAGAATGTAAAAATTCATCCTTCACTTTCAAGAGAATGTCTAGTTTTTCATAGTCGCCTTCATAGCCCTTCATCCTCCCTTACTTATGTAATAGATTTTCTTTCTAAGTAGGAGTCTAAGTAGTAGAGGGTATAGTTATTGTGAAAGTAAATAAATATAATAAGAACTTCGTTTAATAATAATGAAATTCCTTAAAATATCAGAAAAAAAGAAAATTGTGGACTTAGTAAGCGAGCTACCATCTTTATTTTTTGTTTCCTTTTTTAGACTATCTGAGGTGAATTTGGATGGAATTTTTGCATATCCTTTGGACAAATGTTCGTTGAAACAAACTTCTCGGTAATGAGTCAAGCCTTTATGTTTCCTCTGTTATGTTGACAATCTGCATGAAAAACTAATAATTGTCTATTACCTGGGTAAACTAATTCTTGCTGTTTTTGCGGTTTCTATTGTTTTATAACAAAAGACTATTGTTCTTTAACAATAAAAAGCCCAAGATACTCAAAATTAGATTCCCGCCAAAATTTGTACCCTTTAGGTAAATAGTAAATATTTATTGAGAAGGAACTTAGACTGTTTGTCGTAATGTTTTCTTTATTCTCTTTACGAAAGCATAAATAACCTTTGATTCAATTTACAACAATTTCAAAACAATCTAAAATTTATTATTTTACCCTTTTCAGCATCACACAAAATACGCGAAGACTAAGAATAATATCCTTCTTGCTAGACTCAGAGGAAATGGTGATGAAACGAAAATCATGCAAGACCTTCTAAAAAATACTGCGGTCACTCTGTCCTGTAATTCATGATATCCATTAATAATCTTTTCTGCGGAAATATTTCAAAAAGCTGGAAGTTTGCTACAATTTTTATTTTTAAAATTAAAAACACCTGGATTTTAAGGATGTTTCCGTTTAAAGGATTAAGTTATATATAAATTTTTATTTTTTTACTCTTCACTAGATTGTTCCTGGTCAAGATCATGCATATCGCTAGCATATCGCTCGAGATAGCATTCACTCCACCCCTTCGTGTCTGTGAAGAAGAAAGTTTATTGGGAATTGCAATGGGTTGCGTTAGCCTTAAAGAAAAGGTAACATATTTTTAAACCTTAATGTTTAGTAGTAGCAAGAACGTATGTAAGACTTTGTATGGTTATCATAAATTAAGTTGTATTTCATATATATCTTTGACAGTGTTTTTGCACTTTTTGCACTTGAATTTTATTTTTTATACTCGGTAACTATTGAGCCAAAATTCAAAATTCAATTCAATTTCTCTATCAATCAAAGAAAAGTTTGAATTTGTTCATACGGCCCCAACGGAAAAAAGGTATTTTTGGACCACTCTCAGTATGGGGAAATGAGTCTTACTCCTTTCGAATTATGAATTGGATTTTCAAGTATAGAAATCAAAGTGCTAAATCCAAACACCGCAACCCACATTATACCATGGTGTGTAGTAGCGACACTTAACTACGTAATAGAGCACGTAGAGCCTCATGAGTGTCACCACGCACTACAATATCTGGCATATCAAGGGTGAAAAGATTTTCCCGAAAAGCAAATAAACAGATATTTTCAGTTTTTTAATGTATATTTTCTCAAGATTTTTCATTCGAAAAGGTTTTTATGGCTGTACAATAACGGTTTGCAGCTGAGATTTTTATACAATATAGAAAAGTCAAATTCAATTCAAATTAAACTCAAATTGAAAACGAAAAAAAGGGTGAAGGTATAGTGCTAGCTGTACAGCTATTTTCAGACTTTCAGACTGCTTATAAAAAAAGTTTCATGTATCCCAGGGGAGAAAAGTGTATTTTGCTGAGTTTTTAATGAACTTTGTTGATAAATGATTCGAATTTCGTGGTTAAATGCCAAAAATTGTATTTCGCGCCATTTTTATTTCGCGGATTTTCGAACTCGACCGCGAAACCGCGAAACTATCATGCCGCGAAATTTCATACATTAGTACTTTAGTTTTCTATAAAGCGAAGAACAATTTCCAAACGTTGTACTCTATGTGGATGTCCATTTGAAAGCAATAAAGTGACGACAAGACAATGGTAACAACCTGTCAAAGGTAATTTATCAAACTCTTATATTCTCAAATTTGTTATGCCATAACATCACATTACATAATTTACAGTAACATAAATTTTTTTATACTTTTACAAAATGCATTTTATCTATTTCGTAAATAAAAAAATAATTTAGCGTTTAGTATCAGATACCCTGATGATGATTAACAAGACCTTGAGCAAGGTCAATAACTAGATAGAAAGTACCTAAAATTGTGTCCTAAAAAAGCGGTCAGTTTGAAAACCCATGTACAAAAAAGGACTAATGGAATAAGCTTATTAGTTTCTCTTAACTTTATGGTATGTTGTATTTTGCATTAAACTGATAGCCCTGTCCAAGTTAAATATTCTTTTATTGTAGATGGCCCTATCTTCGTCACCCCTCCCTAATTTCGACACCCCTATTTAAAAATATATTCTTTCCTTTTTGCATGATTTTTTTATAATAGGTGGAAAGATGTAAGTACAAAGTTGCATATTTAACTATCAAAGAGATTCAATTGATATTTTCTGCCAAATAAAAAGGGGTGTTGGAATTAGGGAGGGGGTGACGAAGATAGGGCCATCTACGGTACTAACCTTGGATATTTTGTAAATGAATGGTCTTTTTGTGTCTAAGAAACCTGTTTCTGCTAACAAGGTCAAAAAAGTATGAAATTTTAAATTTAAATTTATTTCAAAAAGCAAAAGATAAACAAGCACCAAATGTCAATCCTAATTGTAAAAATAATGACATCATAGTCCCTGCAGTTTCTCCATACTCGATTCCTACCATTTTAGGACCATACATCATTCCTAAACTTCCAAGATATCCATTTGACACTGAAAACAGAATGTTTAAAATAATAGGCCAAAAGTCATGTTTAAAGACATAGGGTAAAATTTGATGTTGGTCTTTACACATTAGGAACAGTGGTATAAAAACAATTCGGGATATACATAACACAATTAACCATTTGCTTTTTTCGTTTACAATCTGGAGAATACCTGCAAGAACTCTTCCAACCCAATCACCAATGTTAAAGAGGAGGAAAACAACAAGTGTTGAAAAAAGCTCGTTATCCCATACAGATCCATTCCCTTTGTTTGTTGACGAAATTCCAGCCAAGATTGCAGGAAAACATGTTAACGTAACTGCAAAGACAATGAAAACTGAAGCAGCTTTGATAGATATAGCTTTCAGAATGAGGAGATAAGGAATTTTCTCAACATCCTCAGTGTGATTTGCAATTTGACGGTTTTCAACTTCTTGATCTGTGTGCCTTTCAAATCGACGAAAGTAGAATTGCATTCTTGGTAATTTGAACAGTGCAGAATAGGCTATTCCAGTTATGATGATGAAGGCTGATGCAATAATGAAATAGATCAATGCACTGGTTGTTGGCTCTTTGTCGTAGTTAGGGTTGGCCAGCTTTGTTGCTAAATCTGCAACTGCAGCAAAAATACCGGCTGTGGCTTGGCCACTCATGATAGCTTGCATGTATCGTGAACCAACTATACCAGCAACACCAAATATTGTCCCTTGGAAAATACCAGTTGCTAAATTCAGGACAGTGCATGTAAGAATAGTAACAGCAAAGAACATTTTTGGTTTGTCTTGAGTGTCTACCTTCACCAAGATAGTTGTACCAACGAATGCGATGAACATGATTGTTAAACTCAAAGACAATCGTAAATTTCTTGAGACACGACCTGTCATGAATATGTTGAACATTAAACTCAATACACCTGGGATCATAGCTGCTAATGCAAATGCGTTTTCAAATCTATCTTTGAATCCTTTATTTTCATCAAACTTGTATGTAAAATAACTTTTAGCTGTAATGAAAAAGTTCCATGGTAGTAGCATGCCAATTCCTTGGATGAAAAAAATGATATAAATAACATTGCCTTTATCTTCTGGAGCATTAAGACTAGAGCTCAAGTCGTCTGGGTCAGTGAATGTAGCTGGTGGAGCCCCAGTGCGTGTTTGGATTGAGGGGACTCGTTCTTCTCCTCCAAGAAGCTCGTCATCAGAGCTCATGGAATCCTCTTCTGAATCATAAGAATCCATTGGCTTCAATAATCCTTTCTTTGGATTTGTTTCCATGCTACAGCATATGAGAGATGAGACAGTTTGTATAGAGAAGTTGACAAGGATTGACCCCTGAGTTTTGGCATCAAATTTGTTTACATTTTCTTGTCACAAGACAATTTTTTTTAAAGGAGCTGTCGTGGTCATTTATACCGTACAATATATGAGATAAGGTGTCCTATTATCTTTTGGTTTGTATGACCACTTTATCGCGGCCGCTTTGAGTTTTAAAGAAGAGTGACATTTAACGCAGGTAATTTTTCGGTCTTCAGTAGGTTGCGCAGAGCGAGGTTGGCGACACCCTTGAATACCCCAGGGGCATGCACACCCCAACGATGCTATGATTTTAATGACGTAAGCATGGAACAATCAGTGCCTATTTCAACCTCTTTCGAACCCTTTTGCGTCGTAAAAAATACGTGACCACTGCCTAGAGGCCGAAGGATAAATAAAAGGGTGGAGGCAGTGCGCAACACCACTTCCATGCGCACACAACGCGAAACTTATTTCTTTTGTGGATAAGAAGAACTCTATTCGTGCGTACGTGTCTTGGTTGAAATAGAACTCGTCATACGCGGGGCTCCCAGAGAACAGCTATTTTTTCATCAAATTCGCGTGTCGTAAATTCCGCGATTTTCTACCTCCCGAAAGTTTGTACCAAAAGTACGGTCCTTTGTTTTTAGAAGACCTATTCATTATCAACTTTTTGCGATCCCCGTTAGTTATCAAAATTGCTGACAATATTTTCATCAAGTTATCAGATTTCACCAGAACAAGTGTACGAAAAGCGAATGGCCTAGTGAAGTGTCGGATTTCGAGAATTGACAGTTCCTGTTGGAACCATCCTCTCACGTGGTTCCACAGAGAAAACAACAAGGAAGAGTCTGATTTGTAATTCAAATTTCTTTTTTAGTCCATCAGTAGAAATAAAACTTTTGCAAATAAATTGGTTATTATAAGATATAAAGCTACAGAGTTAATGAAAAAGAAAAACAGACTGAACCTAATGGATGGTTACCCTTCTCTATTATGAAACATTGAAAAATAAAACTTTTTTTGACGATTATATCCAAACAACCGGGAAGGGTAAGACTTTATGATTGATTGTACTTGAAAACTTTTTTCCAGTGAAATATTTCGCTCCTTCAAAAAGATTTTAAAAAGATTGTACCATAACGGTACAAATTTTGAGCTAGAACTAATTTTTGCGGTTTTTGTGATATCTATTGTTTTTTGACAAAAGACTATTGTTCTATAACAATAAAAAGCCAAAGATCTGCAAAAATAAATTCCCGCAAATATTTGTACCCTTAAGGTAAGGAAATAATTCAACACCTCATCAAAGTGAGCGAGACACTTATACAATATTTTTCTTATTCATGATGTGATCTGAAGTTTGCTCTCCTCTTTGCATCATAAAAATAAAATAGAGATTAGAAATCACATATACCATGAATTTGGGGTGGTCGTGTATTTGGGAATGACTTTATTGTACTACTCCCGAGATTTAATTTATACTAATCAAAGCCCCTCAAAGGGATAAAAAATCATTCTCAACTAAACACTCTCATACACTAATATAATGTGTAATAAAATCCAATAAAAAATGAAAAATCATTATGAAAAAATGTTAACTGTGATAAAATGTACATTATGATAATTATACTGAATAATATACAATCATTTTATGGTTATATATGATCCCTTCCAAAAAAATATTCGCACATAATATTCTCAACTGTATTTTTGTGTCTTCCTTTGAAACTCAATTAGTATAAAAAAGAAACTCAAAATTATTAAGGAGGAAAGCTTTATGATTCCTGTGCTACTTGTACAGGAGTAGCTGAGTCTGACACAGTCTTTATAACTGTCGTATTTTCAGTTTTGGTTTGTCCTTCCACCAATTTTTTCTCGTTTAGATTTATTTCATTCTTATTATCATCTTTTAGAACACCAGGATTCGACTTGCAATCTCCGCATCCTTCATCATTCATGGGCGATTTTTCGACAGCAGTGAATTCTTGCTGGGCGGAAGCAGGTGGTTTTTCGTCAGTGACGTTGTTTGGTGTTTCCTCGATTCCGTTTGTGGCGGGCGTTTCATCCTTTGTTTGTTTTTGTTGTTTGGTTTGTTGTACATGTTGTTTGTTAGGGTTGCTAGCGACATTCGTAGTGTTGTTGTTGCTGTTGCTGTTGCGAAGAATTTTTCGATGTTCTCTTGGTTGTCCTGTTCTCATTTGTTGTTGTTGATTGCCATGTTGGTTGTTATGGTGATGGCTTCCATGGTGTTTCTGATGCTTTGGTTGTGACACGTTGGTATGTTGTGTTCCTTTGTTTGGAACATGCTTTTGGTTGACTTTTTGGTTATCATTCTTATGTGGATTTTTGTTAGTGGAATTTTTGTTATTTGGTTGAGGGGCGGTGGCGTTTGTGGCGGCACGCTTCTTTATGAGAACTTGTTTAGGTTCCACTAGAGGCTCTCCTTCACTTTTGGTCCTCCGTCTTTGCTGTTGGAAGTGTTCAGCGGTCACCTGATGCTCTTCTTCTTCTGGACGATGGTTTCGCCAATTCAAATCCTCGTTTGCTAAAAATACAAAAAGGTTTTTTAATGAATTTTCAATCGCATAACATTTCACATGTCCACAATGAAGTAAAAATGTTAAAAAAATATGTATTTACAAAAAATAATATTTACGTAAAATTAGCATAAGTTTTTTCGCTCGTTAAGAATGTAATAAAATATCAATGGTTTAAAATTTTAAAATACCGTAGTCTATAGGAGGTATGATAGCCCTTTCAAACCAGTCATTCACTTAAAGGATTATATATAGATATAAATGATTCAAGAAAACAAACCTGTTAATCGTTCTGATTCACTGTTGACGCGCGTTCGACCAATACCGTTGTTCGTTCCTTGACTCTTGTTGCCATGGAAAGAGCCTCGTCTACTTCCTTTACCTCGATTACTTGTCGAAGTGTGGTGAATGTTATTTGAGGTGTTGTCTTCTTGAGATCGTTCCTGTGTGTATTCTGCATCAGCTTCTGGTATAGTTTGCGGTATGTTCTCTGTTTTGCCGTGAGGTGATGAGCGACCCTGGGAATGATTACAATTTAAGAGTGAATTCAGAGAACGAGAAACAATGATCAAAATAACAAAATAACAATTTGCCACTTGGCCGAATTGAAAATCGCCTTAAACTATGATGTTCTACCAATGGCAAACTTCAAGGTTTTCTCTGGTCTGTAATAGACGCCCTCTTCCCGCTGATTTATTTTTAACTGTACTTTGTCTAAACAGTTGTTTTAGAGGACTTCAAATGAAAGTATTTGCAATTTTTTTAGTTCTAATCCATCGTCTAGCGTAGCGAGACCATAGCGAGACCATAGAGTAGCCATTAAGAAATCGAGATTTCCACGAAGTGCTCCTTCCAGAAAAAAATGGAAATTGCTCAGACAAGTGAAGTACCTTTTCCTCTTTCTTCAAGACTTCGGTTTCGCTGTGCGTTCTCACGCGATTATTCCACGAAGTACTCGATTTGTTAGAAGTATTACTTGTGTAGACTGGAAGCTCTGCTAAATCACCCGCATAACTGTCGATGGTTTGCGTTCGGTCGCGTGTCATATCACTCTGTGAACATAAACTAAGGGCGTGTTGGCGTCGCATTTCTGCTGGCGGCGGGAAGAAGGGCCCAGTTGGTGGGTTGACGCCGTAAGTTCGAAGTTCGGAATCGATGTTTTCTTTTTGATCGCGTAATCGTTCGACGTCTTTCAAATGTGCCAGATGATATTCCAACATCATTTGTGCGTTCGAAATGTTCTCTTGAGTACCAATAAATAAAAACGGGACGTCTTTCTGAAAAATTGAAAAGGAAACAACTTTGAAGATAAGCTTACGAGATAATCGCAACCATTTCGGAGAAATAGCCATCGGTAGATTGCGTAATATAAAACACAGTTCGTGGATCTATAACAACGCCTTTTTCATATAATTGCTATGCAAAAAAACCATGTTTTGTGAAACAAATTGTGAAAAAGAGATGAAAAGCAAACCTGTTTTTCTTCTTCCGATTTATTTTGTTCAGGTTCAGGATCGATCTTGACTCTGACCACGCCTGATTTATCCACGATATCTTGCACGATGCGACCATTCTTACCGATCACTTTACCAACATATGCCCGAGGAACGTGAACTTGTTTCTCACCGAAATCCAACAATTTCTTTGCTTCTGCTACACATTCTCGATTCTGATAGGGTAAAAAAATTTAAGGAAAATGAATGTGGCATCATATAAACAGAGCAAATCTCCATAAAATATATAGTTACCTTAAAAGTACGGAATACACCCTTTTTTTATAAGCATACGGTAAAATCGGGCTGAGGCTCAATATGCTTAGCAAAATTTTGTTTTCAGCCTCAAATTATGGTTAGACATATGCTTATCAGAGTAAAATTGAAAGGCTCGTTGATTTTGACTCATATCTCATCTCCGTTGTTTTTTTGTTAAAAACCTACCCTTTTTTTCGTCTCTTACACGTGTATGATGTCCTTTTATATTTTTACATTTTTACATTTTACATGATCATCAAAAACATGATTCATACGTTCGTTGTGTTTACTGTCAATTCTTTTTTTCTTTCTTTTTTGTCCCACCAAGTCCACTATTGGAATTTCAATGATGAGGTTTCTCAGCCTGGAGATGTGCTTAGCATTATGCTTAAAGTTTTTTTTTCAGCCTGAATATGCTTATAAGTGTTATGCTTACAAAAAGAAATGAGTGTAGATTCTTAGATTAGCTAAAACCCTTCAGATTTAAAGCATTGCTTTGATAAAATAAATCCTTTTCTAGGTCTCTTTCAAACAATAGCATAAGCTCCAGGTTCTCAATGTTCTCCCTTTCCCATTAAACATTAAATTATTCAATCAAAAGATTACATGGTTTTAAATTTAAGCTTGGTTTCCACCAGTGCGATAGTGCCTATTGGACCGCTTTCAGTGCGATAGAATTATCATTCATCAAATGAGATTCTTTTTTTATAAAATTATAAACGGATTTGCACCGTCATCAAGTATTCTTCCTCCCCAGAGAGGGGACGGAGAGGTTGGGAGAGATGGATTCAGGGTTAGACCTCCTTTTGTAATGCCATTCTGTAGAACGGAACGTTACCATTCCTCTTTTTTCCCATTCTGTATAAACAAGTGGAACAATCTCGATAATAGCATTAGAAACTTCCCTCAATCTCTTCTTTTAAGAATGCAATCCTCAAATTCTTAAGAATTCCTACAGAAAAATGTAGGTGTCAAAATCAGGTTCGCCTGCACACATTTTTTTTTTTAGGAAAAGAGAATTTGTCATTCGTTTCTCCGAACTTTCCCAGCAGCTGCACGGAACTTTCCCAGCAGCTGCACGGAACTTTGTTTGTTTGGACGTCCAAACAACGTTGTTTCAACGTCAGAACGTTGTTTGAACGTTGAAACAATATTTGAATAACGTTGTGTGTCTGTTGGGTACACTAGTACTATACTACACTAGTACTATACTATACTACACTAGTACTATACTACACTAGTACTATACTACACTAGTACTATACTACACTAGTACTATACTATACTACACTACACTAGTACTATACTACACTAGTACTACCTGATTTTTTGACTCCTACATTTTGCTGATTTTGGTAACAAGACTTTGAAAATGACATTCTTGTCTTGTACCGTAGAAGTGCCTATCTCCGTTCCCCCTCCCTAATTTCGGCACCCTGATATTCTAGTCTTCTGTTAAAAATAGTCAAACATTATTATACAATCCAAGTTGATCAAGAAAACCAACATGAAAGCCTGAGAAAATACGTCATACATCTCTGTACATCCATTCTCCATTTAATCATAATATAATGCAACATTCTTGTCAAAAGAGTTATTGATCAAGCAACCATATCATTGGACGTGCGTGCCGTTGTCTTTCTTTTTCAATTAATTTGCCGGTGCCGAAAGCTTAAAGGTTTCCACGAACTCTAGTTAAATACACCCATGCAGTGTGGGCTGTGCTTATAAGCAGAAAAAGCGGGCGGAAAAGCACACTCTGATTCAATGAGGGTGCATGCGTCTTTTACCATTGTTAAATGAGAATCAGGTCGATAGACCTTTCATAATTACGTCACGACCAACGACTGTCTCGTTTTCATACAATTACCAAGGTGATTATGTACCTCGCAAGACTCAAAATGTTAAATCTATCAATAAAGTCAAGTTTTGATAAGCTCCCTTTGGGATTCGGTTACCACAGCGCCCAATTCAAAACGAGGCAGTCGTTGGTCTATAACGTCACTTCTCAGTTTCATAATTCAAAACACGCGCGTCAAAACAATCAAAATCTTAATGAAACCAACCATAACATAACAGAAAAAGTCTTGGACGATCTAAAAGTAAAATGGAAAACGTTTTTTCATTGTCATTATAATTATCACTAAGAAGTATGTATATAAAGGATTGTTGGTATGTTGAAATCATTGCACTTTGAGTTTGATTGCTGTTTTGGTAGTTTTGTGTATTTCTGAGAAATCTATTCAAGGTTTGTTTTGACTTATTTTGCTGCTTCGTTATTCCAAAACTGAAAATTTGGAATTTCCGATACTTTTGGAAAAAAACCATGGAATTTACGAAGGATTCTGGGATACTGAATTTATTTATAATTATTATTTAGTGGTGAAAATATTTTTTTTAAACTTGCCCAATAGTATCAAGGTTTAAAATATTTTTACTTGAAATTCATTCTCAAATTAAAACGAAAGTTTTCACCTTAGCATCTTCATTTTCAGCTTTTCATTGTTCTTTATAATAAAGAAAAGAAGAGTTTAGCGCTGTGGAATATGACAGCGCAAACAGGAACAGGTGCTGAAAATACCGCAGTCCAATTCGATTCGTCTTCAAATAAAAAGATTTTTCGTTTCAGATAGAAAAATAAGAATTTTGGTCCTTGCATTTTCAAGCTTCTTCAAATTAATATTTTCTGATTTCACTGCGGAATTCCGCTGTCTTTTCAACAACGTTGAGAACTAACTAAACTCTGCGTTGTTTTTTGGGCGGCTCTCGTACTTCGTAGTGCTGAGGTTCTCTGCAATAGATCGAACTGAGGCATTTGGAGCAACTTCATAAAAAATAGCATCAAGTTGAATTCAGAGTACATTTAACCATTGTTTTGGACCAGAATGTCTTAAATCAAACTAATCGAACAGGTTTTTTAGTCGAATTTTTTCGAACTTAAGGGCTCTGACCATAGTGGAAAATCAGTTTTGGAATTTAAAGATAAAACCTTTTGTTTTCATTTTCTTGACATTTTTAAGAAAAAACTGCTTTTGAAAAATATTTTTTAATTAATTATATCAATGAAGCATGGACCTTAAAAAGACGTGATAAAGATGTTAATCATGTAATTTTTACAAAAAAAGGTTAACCTCGATTAAATAGTTGTGCTACAAAAATGTGCGAAATTTGATACCGAAACTATGCGCACTCAGGGAGTGCGCGAAAATTAGTACCATATTGTACCATATCTTTAAAAATTTCTTCAGTTTTATTTTTATTCCTAGAAAAGAATATGAAAAGGAGGCCTTTGTGCGCGAAAAATAATACCGATAATTTGAGGACAATTGGCTGGTGCGCGAAAATTAATACATACAAAAAAAAAAAAATTCTTGAAGCGCGAAAATTAATACGCACAAAAATTTGTACCTTTAAGGTATTCTTGTGAATTTAGAATAATCAAAAAATTTCTTGACATGCCACTTTTCTACAAGATAGAAAAAAGAGATCAAAATCTATAGAAAAACGTAATTGCAGTCATTACTTACAATTATATCCTTTGTTCTCTTATCATATGTTGAGTTATTTTTTTTAACATTTTCTGAGAGTCTGATTGGCTGTTGATGATGTAATGTAATGGTAATTTGAGTTGATACAGTCGAAATTCAATTGGAACAGAGAAGTGAAATAGAATAGAAAACCAGCTCATTGAAATATGGCTCGCCATATATGTTCCTTTTGCCCCTATGGGAGTTCTCATCGAGTTAATAGGTTTCTTTTCTTTTAGATATTAAAAATTTGCATAATTAGGTTGATTTGACAGAAATCTTTTGTTAAAGTTCTAATTTAGGGCCTAAGTTTAGGGCTTTATATTTTGGGTAGACCTGATTACCACTGTAAGATACTAATGAAGTTTGTTTTTTGAATTGCTTTTTATCATGAACGAATCGAGCGTTTCTTACTCAATTAAAAAATATATTTTGTTCTAAAATATCGATCGCTATTGTTTACAGAAAGACCCTTCTATTTTGAGCAACTTTGAGCATGTGACGTTAAGCAGACACCAAGCTTCTATGAAAAAGCTTGTTTTAGATAGAAAAGCCAATTTAAACATTGATTTCAAAAGTTTTTAAATCAGAATCCCAGCTAACCCTTGGAGTTTGGGAAGGCTAATATTTCTAATAATTAGGCTATGATCAATATTTTTGGTTTGGGGCTCTTTTTATCATTTTTTACAACCTTTTTTAGACGAACAAGACATATCACTCGCTTAAGTAAACACAACTTTCTCTTTTTCTCAGTACCATCCTGACGTAAGCAAAAGGGTACATGAAAGATGTATACAAATTGTGTGCAAAAGAGAAGGGGCTTTTCAGTTTGCCAAAAGTTTTTCACTTCAAATGTATATATCTTTGTGCCTCTTTTGAAAAGGAGAATCTGATGAATTTTTAAGCGAACCATTCCTTTAAATATTCAGTAGTGATTCTGCAGTTATAACGGCATCATGACCGCACCTTTAGATACAATTACGTGATGACACAAGGTATAAAAGACATTTCATTTTTACTCGATTTCTGCATAGCTTTTTATAAAGATTTTTAGTGCTATTACACTGCTTTGCGATTACATGCTACTACTAAATTCCAGATTCAACTTTGAAATTTCATTGAGCTATAAGCAAAACAAAAAAAACCGTTTATCTTTATTTTGTCAATGCATATAAAAACCAACCCTTTTCGTATGGCGAGCCGTTTTTTCTAGAGATATTTTTAGGACCTCGTCAAAGTTGATACAAAGGGTTTTTCAATAGAATTGATAGTAAAACTTTTGGTGATTAGAGGAGCTGTTTTTCTATTCTATTTAACTTTTCTGATTGGAAGCAACTGAAAATAGTCGAAAGAGCGCAACGCATTAGGCTCAACTTCAGTATTTTCCAATTATTCGAAGGCCCAATTGTACCATTTCAAATATTTAATATTAGGTAGCAAAGGTTTACTTTGGGGCAGGCTGGAAAAAATTGGTGAACTGGCTGAAGAACTGGTTGCTGATGACTTGACGTTGGCAATAGCAAATGCTATTATCTGTTGTATTGGAAATGAATGATGACACTACTTTATTTAAATAAATTTTTCGATTTAGAACATTTATGTCTGAAACATGAAAATAATGTTTAATTGTATACGCCAAAGCAAGAACTGGGACCCAGTCTTCCAGCCAAAAAATGAAAATTTTCTAAAACACCCAAGTAACAAGTGTACCAAATTTCAGCCAAATCGGACAAAAATTTTGAGGCCTTCAGCCCGCCCAAAAGTTCTAGCCTCGTTTTGGCGAAAAACTCGTCCACAGTCCCCAAAAATCAATTTTAAAAAATGAAAAAAACACCCCCAGGTATTCACCAAAGGAATAAGTGTACCAAATCGG
This sequence comes from Tiaropsis multicirrata, assembly GCA_032270745.1. Classification (NCBI taxonomy): domain Eukaryota; kingdom Metazoa; phylum Cnidaria; class Hydrozoa; order Leptothecata; family Tiaropsidae; genus Tiaropsis; species Tiaropsis multicirrata. The sequence goes on along the minus strand of JAUJPO010131986.1, from coordinate 6,247 downwards.
ACAATTCTTGAGGACTCAAGCCTGCCCCAAAATGAAAGTTTTCAAAAATTGAAATAATTTCCTCCAGGTATTTACCCAAGGAACAAGAAGTGTACCAAATTTAAGCCAAATCGGACAATTTTTGAGGCCTTCAGCCTGCCCCAAAGTTTTAGCCTCGTTTTGGCAATAAACACGTCCCCAGGCCCCAAAAATAAAAAAATGAAAAAACACACCCAGGTATTCACTCATGAAAAAATAGATTGATTATTTATACAACGGTAACTGGCCGGGATAAACTTGAAAGAATGGGTTATGCAATAGCCCACCACCCCGTATATAATCGATTGACATTGGTCTGGAAATGTTCGCTCAATTTCCATTTTTTATGTGTCATCAGCCAGGTAGGAGGAGTGTAGGAAGGGTTTGAGTCTTGAGTTATGAGTCGTGAGTTGTGGAGAGAAAATCTCAAATTTACGGCACCAAAATGTCTAGCTTCTAGAATTTGAAGTCTGGTTTCTACATACTGTTTTAAAGAAGTTTGGTGCGGGAAATTATTACAAATTAGGGCGCAGAGAGCAGTGTAGTGTGACAGGCAACAGACAGGGTATATGTACATTATTAAGGGCTCTGAACATAGTGAAAAATCAGTTTTGGAATTTGAAGATAAATTCGCGCCCGCTCTAGAAAACTTGGCCGGAGTGTAGTGACATTTTCGCCAGCTTTTTTCATAAGAGAGTATTTTTTTAATAAGAACTTCCTGAAAAAACAGTCAAATATCTTGAAAAATAAAGCAAATAGAAACCAATTAATTTCTAAAAATCATTCAAACAGTCTCCCTTGACACCCCTCTATGATCCTTGGAAAAAGCTCAACTTGGATGCTCAATACAATTTTTCAAGTAAAACACCACAAAATGCACATAATTTTGCCTATTTTTGGAGGGATTTGGGGAGAAATTAGCCTTCTTAATCCTGGTGGACACCATCATGACCAAACATTAGCTACTCTGAGTGTTCCATAACTTTTCTGATTCATGAAAGACTAAACTCACAACATTATAAGCATCCAATTCCATAAAAAACAGCACAAACAAACTTTGGCGTGGAAAATACTAAAATAATCAAACACTTTCAAGCATTTCCACTGTAAATCACGACTGGGTACTCTGATACCAATATTTTGTTCACTGGCTTGCTTGAAGTGGTTTATTTTGACCAAAACAGTTTGGTATATGTTATCCCTACAGAAAACAGTACACGTCAAAGAAAAACATTAAGAAGACATACCTGATACAAATTTTGAATGAACTTGAAGCAACATCTTTATTTGAATAAATAACACACAAACACACAAACAACTTCTTGGTGCATACAGAAAGAACACAGACATGTTAATTTCATAAAAACAAAACATAATTCTCCATTTTATGTTCATAAAAGCTCAAAAATGCAAGCAAAAGTTCATAAACAGCCTTTCTCCACATGGTTATGTGGCCGCCATCTTGCTATTTCGATTAATCGTTTTATCACAGATTTTTGACCTGGTTTCTACATGATATATTCGTTACTTGTCGGTGCCGTGAATTCAATTATAGCCTAGAAACTTCGCAGTTTTTTACTCTTAACTCACGACTCACGACTAATAACTCAAGACTCGCGACTCAAGATTTACCGTTTCTCCCCTTTTACAACCCAAATCAACAAACCACCCCCTCAGCCTCACCTGTGCACACTATGAAATAAATACATTCAAACAGAAAAATATGTTCTTCAGGAATTAGAAAATATACCGAGTTTGCAATAAAATCTTATTCCTCATTTTGATGTAGTCAGTACAGTAGCTCTGGACGTAGCTCGGTATACCACGTAGCTCTGGTAGTAGTCTCTAGACTTCATGCTGGAATCTGCATGCAAAATCTAAATTTACCGAGCTTGCGCTCGCTTTCTTATACAGCTTAGTAGCTGCCACTTTTTTCTAACTCAAAAATGTATCAACCAACATCAAGGAAAAGTATAACCTCAATCAATTAATAAAAGGTGTTCTTCTTTTAGACTAGACAAGAACACAATTTATCCGGCGGCGGCGCGGGCGGGCGGGCGACCCTGTTACAGGCGAGGGTTCAAGGAATAAGAAGGGTAGGTGCCAGCCGCCAGTGGACTTTTCTCAAATGTCTGTACTATTTTTCCAGAAGAGGAAATTTTAGGAGAAAATCCAGGAACATAATGCTTAGAGAACAGACAAGAAAATCTAGTAGGAAGTGAATTTTATCACAAACACAGGCACCACCAATTACAGCAAAATATCTGTTCGATCGAAAAATCCAGGAGCGTTTGGAAATAAAACACATCAAATCTTCCAGCAGAACTCTGTAGTTTTAAGAAAATCCAGGAGCAATCATGAAAAAATAACACATATAATTTTCCAGGAACAACATTAAAGAAAAAAAAGCAGAACAAAGTTTTTCAAGGAACGCAAATTGCTGCATCGAACAGATATTTTTTTCTCCAGGAGCCAAATTTCCACATCGAACAGATGTCATTTTTCTAGAAGCCGAAAGTCAAAATAACAGACAGTTTTTTCCTGCCCTGGAAACGCTTCTGAACAGTTATTTTGTGTTTTCTAGCCGCTGGCTGCTCTTGTCTATGTTTTGATTTTGAATAAACGTTCAATGTTCTTGTTTATAGTGTTTATAGTTAAATTGATTTTTTGTTCTGCATGCCTCGTTTTCAAGGTGTTTAGTTTAAGTATCTTTATCTTTTTTCGTGCAGCTTTGCTTTATTTTTTGAGAGTTCAGTATTTCTCACAGTTCTATCTTATCGTGCGTTATATGCCAGACGCTGATGTAGTCTGGGGTTCCCCTAATTATGGGAATGTTATTTGATGCTGCTTTTTTTCAAAAAATTATAATTTTCTAGCGACGTATCGTCGTTCTCTAATTCACAATTGCATTAAGATTTTCAGCTCAATTTTCAGCCTAGCAGTAACATTTTTTAATTTGTCGAGTATTTCTCGATTATTTAAAGCAGAATTTTAGTTTGGGCTTTCCCAACCTCGTACCCAGGCGATAAGCTTTCTGAGATTAGAGACGACGCTTCCTATTTGACAACCTTGACATTTGCCTCTCATCATTTTCCCACACGGCCGCGTATTCTGCTTTTTTTTGCATGTGGTCTCAGTTTTGCGATTATCATCAAGCCGTGATCACCACTTTCAAAGTCATGGCATATACCTTAAGATATTTTGGCGATCGAACCAATTCGCCAAAAATTTATTTTGGCGACTGACTTACGAGAATATTTAAATTCAGCGAGAATTGATTTTGGCGACTAGACACGAAAGATAAAAGTTTTTTCACGAAAATGTGAAATGAAGAGAGACAAGTATTTTCAATGTAAAAATCTTATTTTTGGTTATTTTTCCTCCCAAAAATATTACATTCATTACCATATTCATCATATCTATCAAAAGATCAAAAGCGTTTCTTTCAAAATTAAATTTGGCTAGAATTAATTTTGGCGATTGACAAGAATTATTTAATTTGGCGAGAATTAATTTTGGCGATAGACCTAAAAATTTAAATTTGGCGGGAAATTTTTTCCCAATTCGCCAAATTCTTTAGGTACTCTGCAGTTTGTATTTTCTGATCCAGCTATACGACATAATTTAGTAATAGATCTTTTAAGTAACACGCATTTTTTTTAGAACATGCAAAGTTTTTTAATTAAGAACATCTTAAGAACGTACCAGGAAGGATTTTTCACACTTGAATAAAACGTCTTGTTATGGTTCTCTCTCGAGACAATGCATTTTTCTTTCTTTCTTTAGATTCATATAATCAAGAACATGAATAAGAACACCTGAGGCTGAAAATGGTTGGGAAATAAGAATATCCAGTCTTAATAAAAATGAATGTTCTGATGAAAGAACGTGTACCGTTGGATGAGTGCCAGATTACGAATAACATTTTAGTGTACCATTGTCCTATTTAAACTCTTTTCTACCAGAATCAGATACAGAAGATTCTTAAAAACTTTGTGTGTTGACTTCCATACAAAAAATATGAGCAAAATCAACATTTTGTCAAAGTTTTTGAGAATCTTCTGTATCCACCACTACCTGCTACAGGAAACAAAGATTTAATTAAAAAGTTTAACAAATTCGCAAACGGAAAGTTAAGATATTCACGATATTGAGTAACTCATCGCCATGAACTGTTTGTTCAATAAAAATAGATTTAGAAAAGTTTTAAAAGGCTTTTTATATTTGTCTACTTTTGCAGGTCCGATGTCCTGGACTAACTGTATGCTCCATTCAAGGACATGGTCAATTTCTGTACTTAAAGTGATATATCTAAAACCTCACTGTTAGAGCTATTGGCTCTTTTTGAAGCTGATTGATCGTTTTCAGATACTTTGAGGTACTTTCAAATCTAGATAAAATTTCTCAATAATAAAAAAAAACCGAACCATTTGAATTTAATACAATCATATTTTCAGAGCAATATCTATCATACAATTTTTATTTACATAAACCTATATACATTGTCATATGGAAATAATTTTCTCATTTATAAACTTTTTAACAATAGGAAAGTACATATAAATGCAGAAAAAAAGAGACCAAAAAACTATATCTGATGCACGCATCTGTTTAGTGTAGTTATTGAAATGGCGTTCCTATTTTGAAGTTTCTTAGAGTATTCGACTTCAACGTAAAACCCGGCCTATTGGCGCTGAAAGAGCCGATAGCATAGCGTATAAAGGTAGATGAGCCACGTTGCAAAAACACTCTCTCAGCAGAAAGTACTCGTAGAGAGTACTTTCAAGAAGAGTTTTGGAGAGTTTTGACTTCCAAATAAGGAGTGTTGACTTCCAAATAAGGAATATTGAGTACCTCCTTCACCACGTATCTCTTTATAGGTTCAAAATTGTTAATTTTTGTCTGCCATAAAAAAAATTTATCAATGACCTCACTATACAAGACCTCGACATCTACTATCTATTCATGATATGATACGATCAACAATAATAAACAAGTCGTAATAAAATAAAAGTTGATATAGCAAATAATAAACGCCTATGTCTGTAAAACTATAATAATATATGCCATAATTCTTTTTATAATCTCTTTGCAAAAATAACTAAAATTTATTTACACTATATTTACAACAATGCTTTTATATCAAAAAGGAGAATATTTGTCTTCTAGATTCTTAGTTTTAGTCGTTTCATTATCTCCTCAAAGACAGTCCAAGATAAAGCTGAGATAAGAGTTCTTCGGACGCAGCGCGGCGTTAGGCCACGCATGAAACCAGCGAATCCGTATTGTGAATAAATAACTCTAATGCAGTGTTGTGTACCACGGTATTTTTCTGGGTAGAGTTGCATTTGTGTTTTAATGACGTCGAAAGGATGTGTGACCAGGGATGCCATTAATCCCGCGTTTAAACCGCAGACGAAATGAGCTCGCGTATTTTTTTCATCGGCTAACGCGTAATCTGAAATGAAGAAAAAAAAATCGAAAATGAAAATTTATTTGAAATTTTCTGATAGATAGTTGACAAGAAATTAAAAAAGTTCGAGTTATCAACGTTACCAGATATAATATCTTCGCATGTGAGGTTTACTCCTAAACTAGTTCCAAAGTTCTAACTATTCTGAGTTCTAGGTTTCAGTTAAGCTTAAATTGTTAAGCTCTGAATCATTCAATGTGTAGTGAGAAAAGAAAGAATTAAAATAATTAAAAAAGCATAAAGACCTATGCACCTTTTCTCAAGAGTTCTGACGAAGAGTGATTCATATCAAAAGGGTTGGCGTCTCCTAGAAAGTTTCTGAACCTAAACTTAAAAGTAATGTGGAAATTTCATTAAAAACAGAATGTCCTTTAAATACCTTTCATTGTTTGTTTTCCTTGTGAGTAAAACATGAGATAGATTCCGGAATAGGGTGCGTCCCGTAGAATGGTTGCCGTACAACCGCTGAATAAACCACGGAGTCCTTCCGCACGCCAGATTGTCCGTAATCCATCTGATACTGTTTTGTATTTGTACTTCCCACTCTAAGGAATGAAATATTAATTGTTAAGAAACGTCTGAAACACTAATGTCTAATTCATCTTCCAATTTGAGACCACATCCTTCTTTAGTAAAAGAGTCTCTAAAAATCACTTGAATAAAATGTATTCTATTGTTTAAGAATCAATCAATCAATCAATCAATCAATCAATCAATCAATCAATCAATCAATCAATCAATCAATCAATCAATCAA
>JAUJPO010131875.1:0-20859 GCA_032270745.1 Tiaropsis multicirrata | reverse complement strand
TTTATCTCCTCAATAACTGAATATGGCGCGTTGGCAATAGCCTGTAATTAGAAGCGAACACCGTCTACCATGTGAGTAATACACTTACTTACTTACTTACTTACACCGGGCGCAGTGCTAATGAAAGGCCCGTACGCTAAGCGCTGGGCCAAAAAAATTTAAAACTTTCATAAAAAATAGTTTTCTCGACATCGGCTTACTCTATCTAGAATGATAAAGAAAGTCACAGAAACCAAATTGGTAAAATATCATACCTTCATATCTGGGTTATCCAACATAGGGGCACCAGGTGCATACTGCGTTCGCTTATTCTTTTCACGTCCCATCAGAAATCTAAAGGAAAATTGCATACCAAATCCATTAGACTAAACACCAGTACATAGTCAACCAAAAGATATCAATCAATCAGTCTAGTGTGCATGTATGAGTAACTGACGGTGATTATACAATCAATGGCCTATGAAACATGAAAAAGTCTAAAAGTTTCACATACATAATAATGTAAGTATTTGAGTTTAAACGTACTTTTAGGATTAATGATTGAAAAGCAAAAGAAAATATTGAAATTTAACATGAACATTCAAAAGAAGAAACTTTCAAGTCCAAGACTTGCATAATAGATTTGAAACATAGCACATAATTTAAGATAATATTTGAAGAGAATCATTACAGAAGTATATTTGTAAACAAAGATTGGTATTATTGCAATAATGTAAGTTTCAAAAACCTTTCAGATTTTAACTATTGTATATCTTAGTGATAAAGGAAACCTAATTGTAGTCTTATAAATGTAGCTTTGCGTTTAATCTCTTGCTAACACAGCTGGAAGAGTGCTAGCTAGTTTCGTACAATATTGTTTGTTGATGGGCATTATAAAACAGGAAGCCATATCTTATTTGTTTCTAAGGCAATATCATTTGGAGCAACGCACCTTATCAAGCCTAAGGAATTTAAAACCATGACATCTTTTACATTGCCACAATCAAAAATAGTAAATGGACAAAAGAAAGAAATTGACTCTACAAAAAATAAGAACAGCCGAGGCTAGTTCCAGATTTCATAGTTCTTGTAAATACTGAAAAATATCACCTCATGAAGATACACCATATAATGAAATTATTTTTACCTCACAATACCATTGGCACCTTTAAGAGTTTGAGCGGCAAAATATTGTGTAACACCAACTAACGACACACCATTGACTTCCAAAATTTGATCATTGACTTGAATCCTAGAATGGGATACATTTAAAACTACAGTTGACTCTCTCTAATTCGAATCCCAAGGGGGGGGGGATTTTTGTTCGAATTATAGAGAGATTCGAATAGTAGAAAGTCTCTGTAGTAGAAAATGTCTTGACGGTGACTTTTATTTTGTTCGAATAGTAGAGATTCGAATTAGAGCACGGTAGGGAAACAAAGTTATCGCAAACGTTCCAACCGAACTGGGCTTCCTCCTTAAAAAAACTCGTCATCAGGCTCAAAAATAAAGATTTTCAAAACATTAAAAAAATCTCCCTCGTATTTGCCCAGTATTATCAAGTGAAAACTTAAGCTTTTGTGGATGGAAATACACAAAATAAAACAAACCTTCCATCTTTTTGTGAAGCACCACCTTCAGTAAGTGTCTTGACAAAAATTCCAAGCTTTTCAAACCCTTTTTGAGTTCCAACTCCAAGACCAATGATGCTAAGACCCAATCCTTTTTCGTCTAAAAATCAAAGGGAAATCCTATTGTGGTAAACTTTGCTTCACATTTGGATTGAGCCCTAAACACTGTAATCACTTTTAAATAAGATAATCGAGAACAGATCTCTTTGAAGGCAAAAGGGGCAAATAGCTATAATAACAGAATCCTATAATTTTACTATAAAACAGTTTTAAGTCTGAATATGAAACTTGAATAAAAATAAACTCTGCAAATGTGAAGTTTTCATTGTTTTGAGTGCGGTTTAAAAATTACATTTGAAATGTTGCACTGATCAGGTCTGGGAAGTTTTTAAATTGGTGTGATTACATTTAGGAAAGATTGGTAAACACTTTCTGCAATATGACACTTTTTAGTTTAATTTGTTACGTCAAAGCAGGGAGAAAAAAAACACAGTTTTTGTCATAAGACTGAACGATGCAAAAAGTAAAATGCTAATTTTTTAGTAGATGTTTTATGTGGGCAATAATTATGTCTTAACTAAAGATCAAGATAGGTGACTTTTAATACTATAGTTTTCACTTTGACTCATTGCACATTGGAACACTCTTATGTAAGAATAAAAAACAAAAAGGAGTTCATGTTCTTATGAAAACCATAAGATATTATAATATGTAAAACTCTCAAAAGGAATGTTATGGCAGCTTAATAAGTTTCCCTTTTTTATCAAATTACTACATAGAAATAACAACCGTAGATTAAAGATGGTATCTATTTATCCCATTTCAATGCCATTCCCTTTTTAATATCTACATCGTCTTTTTAATTCCTATTTTTCTTTATACGTCCTTTTCCACTTAAACCTCAGTCTTTTAAAACTACAAAATTCACAGTAATTTAAAAAAGACAAAACTTCTGTCATTTCTTGCGTCTAAGAATTATTTATTCAAGAAAGTTTTAGGGGATAAAAAACTTATTTGATTGTTTTAAGTTGCTTATCCAAGTAATTCGCCTGATTTTATGTTAAAAATAGTAGCCAAAAAATTATAATACAGACATGAAATGAATACAAAGTAATACAATCAGAAGACATAATTTTAGAAATTGGTTGCTCCCATAGAAAGGATAAAATCATAACAAAAACACAAAACAGACACTACTGCCAATTACATAATTAAAATTGCAACACAATTAAGATCTATTAATGCAAAAGACCTGACAGACATAATTCAAAAATGACCCATCCTTCTTCATTAAATCAGCTATTAAAAACATATTATGTCAAAGTTTTAATGTGAAGCAAAACAAACCAATGGATCACATACCAAACTAAAGATTGTTTTAAAAACTTAATTATATCAAAACTACAACAAAGACCAAACAAAAGTTCCTACTTACCTTTGTGAAGGTCAACTGAAAATATATCCATACTATCAACTCTTTTCTCTAGTTCCCATTCTGCAGATGACGTTAAAGGATCAATATCAGCATTTGCTCGATCATATTCAATGGGACCATAAGTAAAGACAACATCTTGTATATTGCCATCCCTAAAACCAACCTGAAAAAGAGCAGAAAACATATTTTGATACTGATAGAAATTAAATAGCATAGGACCAATCAGAAAACGTAAATAAGTAAAACAGTTAAAAAACTTGTAACATTCTAAATGGGTCTCAAGTCACAAAGACATTTTGGTTCTTCACCATTTTATTATTCATTTTTTAGGTACAGATGTCAGATACTCTAATTGTTGAATACAAACAGGTTATGTTAATAGGAGAAAGTTAGTTCTTACACTTTCCGATAAATAATAAGATACTCACGGGAATTTTATGAAATGTATAATAGAGATTACTATCAATTCCAGTTAGGGTTAGGGCTGCGAGTCAAAGGGAATACAAGGGTAAGCAATAGCTAGGAGGTTGGGTTGTGCTCCTAGCAATTGCGATCCTGCCCTAAACTGATTCACTTGTATTTACTATTTACCCCTATATAATTATGTGCTCCTGAGTGTTATTATTTGCTATAGTATAAATAACTTTTACATTTGGTATTCTGCAGCGGCCTGGTGGCCTAGCGGATAGTGCACTGGATTCAGAAACACTGACAAAATAAATAAGTCTTGTGAGTATCTCATTATCTATCCACTCGTGTTCTTACCTTGCGTTTCTTGCCAGCTTTTGACTTTCTCAAGTTTGACTTTGGAGGGGCTGGAGGTAACCTAAAATTTTCAGTGTCAATGCTGCTTGTATTCTCATAGCTACCATTGTAATTATCAGATGTGTTAGGATTATTAATACTGTAATAACCAGACTCCTCAGTCTCGCTGTCACCCGAGTCTGGCATGTAGGAAATTGTTGATGGAGTAGAACTTGGTGGGTTTTGAGAAATGGTCAGAGTTGAGGGTCTCTGTGGTGGTAGTGGTGGAGGATCTGATTTATATTGTTCTCTGTTTGCAAATGGATCTTCGTTGAATACAGAGGATGCTGAAGAAGGAGCTGAAGGAGGAGCAGGTGGAGGAGATGTAGGTGGATTTTGTTGAGTAGTGGATGGTGGTGGGGTACGGCCTTGTAGTTTGCTCAAACGTGGTGGAGCTTCAGGGCTCATTAACGGTAAAGTTGGTGGTTTGATATCTTGCGTTGGTGATTTGATATCTTGTGTTGGTGATTTGATATCTTGTGTTGGTGATTTGATATCTTGTGTTGGTAATTTTTGGTTTGGTGTTTCACTTTCAGATGATGTTGAAAACAAATTTTCACGGTTTGATTGTTCCATATGATTTAAGATGCTACTCATCAAGTCTGAAGAGCTGCTTTTACCTTGTTCATTGGAGTCCTTACTGTTTTCTTTCATCTGAGGTACCACTGGCTCAACTTTAGTTGTAGCTGAATTTGGCACTTTAGTATCAAACAATTTTGAATTATCATCTGGTGTGAAATCATTTGGAAAGTCTTTTAAAGGATCTTCTTCATCAAGTCCAAAAAGGTTTTCTTCTTTATTGATAAAATCATCAAATCTTTCCACAGCACTTCTATACTTTTCAATTTCACTTTCTTCAGAATCCTTTCGTGGTTTAGGGACAGATATCTCTTTGTGATGAGCTGTTTGGACAATGATGCTTTCTATGTCCTTTGGAGGTTCTTGTATTGGCATCTTTTCTACTGATGAACCTTTGATTTCAATAGAAACATCTGGAATAGTATCTGACTTTGTTGTTACTATTTCATCACTGTCATGAACTGGCTCATCGTTTGTGAAAAAGTCTGTTTGGATTTCATTTGTATTATTGATAGGTTCTTGTACCAGAGTTTGTATTATAGTCTTATTATCTTTTGGTGGTTCTGGTTTGGCTGATAATGATGATTGTGTATCCTGTGTTTTTAATCCTTCAGGTAAAAGTTCTTTTTTCATTATATTCTTGGGGACATTATTTGGTGGTGATTCAACATTTGGTTCTGATTCAACATTAGGTTTCTTCTCTGTTGGATGGTGCAATGGTTTAGCTGCAACTGGGGGAGCAACCTTTATTGAATTTGATTTTTCTGAAATAGAATCGACAGGAACATAAGAAGAAACATTTTCATTTCCACCCGCTAAATCACTTAATCTCTCTTTTAAAGTTTTTCTCTTAATGTTAAAGCGCTGTTCGATTGCAATTTCTTCTTGGGTTCTTTTCATTCTGTCAATTTCCATTTGTTTTTGGAGTTCAATTTCTTGATCTTTAGGTGAAATCAAGTCATCTTCTTTTTCCTTTTCTTCTTCCTTAGTTTCTGCTTCTGGTGCAAGGAGTGAGTCAATATCAATTCTGCTTTTATTGCCACTTTCTACTTGTGAATCATCCAAGACTTCTTCCTTTCCCTCCTTTTTCTCATCTGAATTATTTGACGATATAATACTGTCAATTTGAAGAGGAGAAATGTGTACGCTGTGTCTATCATAAATTCCAGAAATCTTATTCTTTGGTTTGGCCTCAGTGATATCAAAAGTTGCAGAGTGGGGTCTGTCTTTTGTATTTTTATTTCCTCTCAACTGGACGACAGTTTTATTTTCTACATCAGAACCACCTTTATCAAACATTGATCGTAAACGTCCCACAGAGCCTGTCAAATCACTTTGAGCATGTTTCAAGTTATCAAAATCCATATTATTACTTTTGGGTTGGGCATGATTTATCTCAGGTTTTTTAATGTTACTATCAACACTCCTTCTAGATGGAACAGAAGAAAGCTCTGTGTATTGTTTCTTTTTCTCAGGGTCTTCTTTATCCAAACTGCTATCAGATTTATTCCGTCCTCTTTGAGAAAAGTTTGTTTTTGCATCAACTTTATTATTTGTTATGGTAGTATTATGAGTCCTACGTGCAGCACTATCAACAAAACTCGGCTTATTATTAGAAGCTTTATTATTATCAGTAGTATTGTTACTTTTTGTTCTTGGTCTCATTCCAGCAAGATAATTCTTGTAATCATTGTCTCCGCTATTCAAAGCACCAAAAGATCTTGTTCGAGGATTCATCTTACTCAAATTATCTTTGTCTTTCAAAACATCTCTATATATGTCACTTGCTGCCATTTCGGTTCGTATTTTTACATTTGTATTTCAAAACAGAACTTGTCACAACAGAGCATTTGTATCAGATTTCAGTGTCATGAATTTGATTGATTCAAACTCAGCAGTGTATTCGATTTATTTATGAAAACCCCATTTGAATCCATAGCGATAAATTTTCTCTCGCAGCAGTGCCATATAAGATACCACAAAATATGAAAGTTATGGTCGAGATTTTTCAGTCTTGCTCACCCTTTTGTGCTTTACGCTGCTGCCATCTTACCAATGTTATGATAGTGTAAAAGAGATCTGGGCCCGAGCAATACTTCAACATTCGAACATTCCAAGAATAACTCCGAGCGTGACGTCGTGACGTCAACATTTCATTTTCGATTTTTGAGTTTTCATTTTTGATGAAGAGAAACCAGAGAAACAATCTTGCAATAATTATTATGTCCAACAAACTGAAGAGCACCTAACTGTTCTCCTCAAATTAAAATTTTTGCTGATACGGTTATTCTAATACCTAATGGCGGATCAATGGCCAATGGCCACACACCACCCATACCGCCCATAGACCTGGTTTGCCTGGTTTCTCTCACTTTTTGGAGTAACTTTATTTCAAATTTGAAAATAAATAAATGGCAAAATTTAATTTTTACAAGTATTCTTACAAGTTTTCTTCTGTTTCTGCAATAATGTTGATAAAAATGGGATAAAAATAAATCATTTTAAAGGGCGTCAAGGGCGATAGGCTAATGCTTTGAAGTGAGAACCGGGTCATAATCACACAATCGAAATCGAAAGTAAACGATCCTGCTTTCACGTTTCACATATTGAGCTGGGTGCAAACAACAACCGGTTTGACCAGTTTGACTTGGTCTAGACCCAGTCAAATACATCCATATCGACAGACAGACCTTTTGGTGCAAACTTGGAAGTTCGAAAAGCTAACTACACTAAAAACGAAACAAGAAAAAAAAGTAGTGCTTAGTAGGTATGCAATTTTATTTTATCGATCTCTTTTGTGTAAAATTAAATGTTTATTATCAGTCTGTCAGTGAGTGGTCAAGGAAAATCTGAAGATACACTGATAACCACTTGTACCACTACTTAAAGCCTGGTGTGATTGTGGGGTTCTTTCTAGCACGAGATGGAGTGATTGGAAGTTTGAAAGGATTGTAACTTGTCAAAAATTTGGGTTGTGATGCATTATTACACAAATTTTTGCACTGTATTGCAAAAAATGCATGATGAGCACAATCGGAGCACAAGACGACCAACGGTGTGGCCTGAACATTTTCCATGTTTGGGCTTCTTTGAAACAAAACCGCCCCGAACACGACCACAACCCACAGTGTGGCCCAACATTTTAGAGCCTGTTCGGACCATGTTTGGGCTTCAAAATAAATCTCTGCAGACTCCCCCGAACATAGTAAAACAAGTAGTCTTGACATTACATGTCGGCTGAGATTTTCGTTTCCCAGAGATTTTTCCAATTTTTAATTCAGCGCGAGGCCCGGGACTGGAGGTTCGAGGATTCCGTGGGGTTTCTGGGGTGATCCGGGAGAGATCATCTTAAGCTGTCGACCCCCGGAACGCCCCGGAAATTTCCGGGGACTCCAGGGGTTGTCCAGGGTCGTCTGCCAATGCACCGGAGATTCCATTAATATTTTTCTCATATCCTGTGATTTTTTTCTCATATCCTGTGATTTTTTTAGTTAATTTACAAAAGTACACCAGACTACACCAGACTGTCCTGTCCACTTTTCTAACGGGCACTGTATGGTACCGCACGGTCCAAGCAGCCACTTTTTTTTAAATGGACTATCGCTTATGCATGGTCATGAGGCTGTTTTTTTAAGTCTCAAAAAGTTGCATTTTACAGCTAAGTAAGTGCAACCAAGGAACTCCAGCGAGAAAATCAAAGCAAAGTACACCGGACTTCTGTCCGGTGATTTTTCCAGTTATTATTATTATTATTCATAGAATTACATTTCACAGGTCTATTGACCTCTACGAAACGATCTTATTTACAATATTTATAAAGTTATTTTTTCCATTATTTGCCGACTGTTGGTGCATCGCCGATTTTATCTGTCAATTTGTTCCACGGGTTGACACTTCTGTAGTACAAGGAGTTTGTTTGATATCCTCTCACGCCATCATCAGCAAAGTTTCTTCGCAGTTCGTAATCGTGCTGACGTTGTGGACGGTTGCGTAAGATGAAATTTTGGGATTCAGAGGAGATGTTTGTAAACTTCAACCATATCACTGTTTCGACGCCTGATCTTAAGGCTAGGTAACTTGATAATGCAGAGGCAATCTTCATACAAACTATTACTATAGCCGCTGACAAGTCTCATAGCCCTTCGTTGAACACTCTCGATGGCGTCAATGTTGCTTAATGAGTCTTGGAGACCATACTGCTTGTGCGTATTCAAGATAGGGTCTAACAAACGCTATAAAAAGTGTGCGAAACATTTCAGGAGAAAGGTAGTCGAAGCTACTGCCAATCAATCCAACGATTGAGTTAGCTTTCTTGATCTTGCTAAAGATATGTGCCTCGAAGGTCAGTTTGCTGTCAATGATCACTCCAAGGTCTTTTTCCTGATCCACGTGTTCTAAGACTGATCTTTCTATGGCATATGGATGTGCATGCTTAATGTTACAAAATTTTCCCAGCGTTAGCACATGACATTTATCCAGGTGGAACTTTAAGAGCCAGTCATTTGACCATTTTTCCATTGCAGCAATATCTTCGAATTGAATCTTGTATACTGTTTATTTCTTCAACAAGCTTTGTGTCATCGGCAAAAAGATACATTTCTGCGTTCGTAGCGTCCGGTAGATCATTTAAGTAGATCACAAAAAGCAATGGGCCTAAAACACTTTCTTGCGGGACACCACTTAGTACGTCACAATTCTTCGATAACTTGCCATTAACTTTAACACATTGGTAACGATTTGATAAAAAGGATTTTATCCAGTGTAACTCCATTCCTTTAACACCATAAGCGTCAAGCTTTTTCAATAATCTTCAGTGTGGGACTGTGTCAAAGGCTTTCGCGAAATCAAAATAGATGTTATTTGTGCACCGAACAAACTACACCAGAATGTCCGATGTATCGGCAGCAAAGTACACCGGACTTCTATCCGGTGATTTTTCCAGTTATTTGTGACTGGACAAACTACACCAGAATGTCCAGTGTATCGGCAAGGTCGTCCGGGGGTTGACATGGGTAAATCGAATTCTGGGGGATTAGGGGGCATCCAGAGGTAACCAGGGGCATCTCCATCATCCCCTCCCTAATTCAGTCGCCCCTTTTTATTTAGCAGAAAATATCAATTGAATCTATTTGATAGTTAAATATGCAACCTAAAATAGGAAGGGGGTGACGGATATAGGGCTATCTACGGTAATTCAATGCGAGGCCTTGGGCCTCGTGATATGCATTATTTCTTTCAACACACAGGTTTAGAAATTCCCCTGACTGTCTGTCATGTCAGTCCGCAGTCTGCAACATCAAATATGTATCATTTAATTGTGAATGTCTATAAAT
This sequence comes from Tiaropsis multicirrata, assembly GCA_032270745.1. Classification (NCBI taxonomy): domain Eukaryota; kingdom Metazoa; phylum Cnidaria; class Hydrozoa; order Leptothecata; family Tiaropsidae; genus Tiaropsis; species Tiaropsis multicirrata. The sequence continues at coordinate 11,098 of JAUJPO010131875.1, read as the reverse complement.
AAAATAATGCTTGACACAAAGATTTCTAGTACAGTATAAACTCAAAAAATGAAGAAGTCACTAATCATAAAGCCTGGACCCTAGTAATCTTTTTTCTGCAAATGCAAACCCAGCTTTTGGGTCTAATTTGGACTCTTTTTCAAATAAAAGTAACCATTTTAACTTTTTTTATCCTGAAATTAAAGTTGCTCTGAGAAGATTTCTTTTGGATCAAAAGAAAATTTAGCAATTCTGAGAGAGAGATTTTGACTTTTTATATCCTTGTAACAAAAATGTTCTTTAAAAAAAGTTTAAAATCTTTTAATTCTTTATCTAGGAACTCAGATATCTTGAATTGGACTTTCAAAAAGAAAATGGCACAGATCATTGATGGTAAAGATATTGCCAGGTACTAAAAGTTTAACAACACCAATTTCAAACTTTTAAGCTTTAGCAAAAGTAATAAACTAAATAGTTGTTAACCTTGGTTTCCTCACTTGTCATTACTTCTTTTTAGACTTGCATTTAAATGAGCTCCTACAAATTTTTGTATAAGCAATTATGTACATGTTCCATTTAATGTTTTATTTTAATATTTTGTAGACGAATTCGAGACCAAATCAAAATTGATGTTAGTAAACTAAATGGAGAGACAGGATTAACTCCTGGTCTTGCTATTGTACAAGTAAGTAGTTGATTGTTTTACATATTTTATTTTTAACTTTATATTTATATATCCTTTTTAGTCTCAGATAATTAATTTTTTAATGGTCCTTATCTGATAAATTCCCAAGCTCCTGACGATAGTGGACTTTTTTTTGTACAGGTTGGCAACAGAGAGGATTCAAATGTTTACGTCAGAACAAAACTAAAGTTTGCACAACAGGTATTTACCTTTTTAATTTTTTTTAAAATGTGTTTTTTTAAGCCCTTAGCGATTCGTTGTGACACAATGTAAATATTGAAATTCAAATACTGTGCTGTTCTTGTTAGAAGCCATATTAAAAAGTTTTAATAGTATTTAAAAATGTTGTTAGTACCAGCAAACGAGCCCTAAAAAATTACAATTATGTTAAATTCATGCCCTGTCTGTGGTCCGAAAAAGTTTCCCAAGTGTCAAAAGCGAGTTTTATAGATTATGCATACTTTATCTCATCGTTGACAGTTAGCTCACTTTTATTGTAAGTAAATTGAATCAATCATCAATCAATAAAATATGTACAACTATAACAAAATGATCTTACGGTCTGGAACCAATCAGATTCGATTAATAAATATATAATACATGTTCTAGCTATTATGTGTAAAACAACACCTAAGCCAAAAGATTTTGTTAATTTTTTAAATCTTTTCTCCACACCATCTAATTTATTTTGTTTCATATATTTTTCAGCTTGGGATGAATGCTGAAATCTTGAAACTTCCAAATACATCAACAGAGCAAGAGGTAATGTAATAAATGCCAAATGTTTTATTGTAAAAAACATTAAAACGTGTTTTTCAGATGCTTGTTATAATGTTCACTTATGTTTGCAAAAATTTTTAAGAACCACTAGTTTTTAAACCAATTTGTTTAGGCAATCTACATCGGTGTGACATATATTTTATTTGGCCAAACTGTTTTCATTTGATAGGCTATGATTACTCTCCGTTAAATATATTCTTAATGAAGAAATCTTTTGTCAGAAAAAAGATTTGCCAGTTGAAGAGTTTTTTTCAGATTAATTTAATTTTTTAATTTAATCTCAAAATGGGAACTCTACTTGGCGGATAACAAAAAAAGATTTGGAAACTTAGGCCAACCCTAAAAGATTCTTTGTTTCTGCGTTACCAGGTGACGAAAAAACTCACACGGGAGGCCGAAAACAAATTTATTTTTACATTTTTTCTAGGATGTGATGGTGTGTTTTAGTTCAAAAACTATAATTATTTTTTTATGACCGGGTGACAAACTTCTCACTCAATCGGTAACGCTGAAAGGAACTATTTATAGGGTTGGCCTTTTAGTTTGGCATATTTTGAGCAAATCAACCAAATTTTCTTACTGCCAAAATTTCTTCCCTTTAAAGGTGTTTTAAGATATATATACTTGAAAATAGAACCTTATTAACCTTATTAAATGATAAATCTTACCTTAAATATTATAGTAGCATACAAACAGTATTTATTGGTCATTGAAATGCATGTTTCCATTTTTCAGGTTTTATCAACAGTCGAGAGATTAAATAACGATGATAATGTTCATGGTATTATCGTGCAACTTCCATTAGATTCTGAACACCCAATTGATTCTTCACTCGCCACGAATGCAGTTTCTCCTGAAAAAGATGTTGATGGGTATGACACAGTAATAATATTTCAATTTGAAAAAAAGAGTGTCTAAAGCTGACCATGCTCATTTTATATGCTCGTATTATCATGACTTCATAACTTTTTTCTGCTTTAACCTCCCCCTTCATAATTATTTTTAACTCAGTTTGAGCATGATAAAGTAAAAACTGATTGATTTGAAGACAGGTTGCATCATTAACTTTAACATGCAACGGTTGTTAAGAACCATTGCTATAAACCACAGAATGGTTTCTTGTGTAGACTGCGGTTCCTCTTACCACATAGCTCATACTAACGTTTCTACAAAGAAATATAATATCATGCATTTGTAGACAACACTTTAAGCTTCAAATGTCACCCCTGTCACAACAATGCTCTTCCTTTTTTGAACATAGGCCTGCATGATGAGCCAAATGAAATTTTGTTGCCTGATCATATTCAACCTCTTAATCTCTTCAAAAAGTCAAGTCTCAACATTGCTCACCTCAATGTAAACGGCTTACGTTCGAAGCTTGACTTCTTAAAAATTCTTCTCTACCAAGAAAAATTTGATATTTTATGTTTGAATGAAACAAAAATTGACTCGACTGTTTCTGACAGTGATATCGCTGTTCCTGGATACCTATCCTATAGATTAGACCGTACACTTCATGGAGGTGGTACATTGATTTATTTCTCGAATAGTCTAAAACTGTTAAAAAGAATACACATCTTACAAGCAAAGCTCATGAGTCATTATGGGTCGAAGTAAGGTTTGAGAAAACCAAACCTATTTACATATGTTCTCTTTATCGCCCTCCTTGCTCAAAGGCAATTGAAAATACAGAGAATTACACTAAGTATCTCTCCTCGTGTTTTGCTTTATTCCCGGCGACTTTAATGTAGATGGCTCGAAGAAAAATAGTCTTTCGTCTCTAATATCTGAGTTTTGTAAATCAAGAGATCTAAGTCAGCACGTCTCTACTCCCACTAGAGTAACAGAGTATTCATCCACCATGATAGATCTTGCCATTTCTAATAGCGTTCATGCTAAAGACTTGACTGCTCAATTGTTGACATTGGGATCAGTGACCATTCATTGGTCTTTATTAGACGTGAGAGATCAAAGGTCAACAGAAAACCCAGGACAATAACCACCAGGTCATTTAAGAACTTCAACCAAGAGGCTTTTCTTGGGGATCTTGGGAATCTTGATTGGTCTAATATGCTAAAATCTACAAATATAGATGATGCAGCAGACATTTTCAATGTGAATGTTCTTGGGGTCCTTGACCGTCACGCTCCTATGGTCAAAAGGCGAGTAAGTCACAACAGCCCTCCATGGGTAGGCGAGGTGCTCCTCAATACAATCCAGGAGCGAGATTACCTCAAAAAGCTCCATTGAATGGACAAGGTACAAATAAAAGGAATGCAGTGATCAAGCTGAAAGATCGCCTAAAATGAGAGTACTACCAAAAATCCATTAATGACAACAAGTCACATTCTCGTAAACTGTGGAAAACTTTGAAAAATCTTGTTCCAGGTAGTACATCAAATAGTGTGACCCCTCATAGTTTGATCCACGAAAACAAAGAAATCTCTGATAAAAAAGAGATGGTTAGCATTTTCAACAATTTCTTTGTCACTGTTGGCTCTAAGCTTGGGGAAACATTCAACTTCTCTGACACAGAACACATATCTGTGCCTGTGAATGAAAACCAATTCGACTTTTCTCGTGTCAATATTTCTACTGTTCAAAAGATCATATCACATTTAGACAACAATAAAGCTACCGGGCTTGATGGCATAAATGTCCGTACCCTTAAATCCGGGTCCCCTATCATTTCTTTTTACCTCACACATCTCTTCAATCTTTCTCTTTCTACTGATACGGTTCCTAAAAGCTGGAAAAAGAAACGAGTAACTCCTGTTTTCAAAAAAGGGGATTCTGACGATGTTAACAACTACAGGCCAATTTCAATCTTGCCGATAACCATGAAAGTGTTTGAGAAAGTTGTCCACTTCCAAGTTTCTGACTTCCTTGACTCTTCTAATATTCTCAGCCAATCTCAATCAGGCTTCCGAAACAAGTATTCAACTGACACAGCAGTCATTTGTGTATCGGATTTTATTCTCGAAGAGCTAGGAAAAGGAAAATATGTAGGTGCGGTGCTGTTGACCTAAAAAAAGCTTTCGATACAGTGGATCATAAAATCCTCCTCAAGAAGCTATTTTGCTGTGGAATAAGAGACACTTCTTTTATGTGGTTCCAACCCTATTTGTCTGATAGAGTCAAATGCGCATTTCTAGAAGATACTACCTCAGATTTGATGGACGAGGGTGCATATGGTGTTCCACAATGATCGGTCCTTGGACCACTTTTTTTTTCTTCTGTTTATAAATGACATAGGACAAAGCATTCGTCCAAATGTTTTTCACCACCTTTATGCAGATGACACTATCATTGGCATAAGTGCTGACTGTCCAATGTGGCTTAGAAAAGACCTTTCAAATCAGCTCTCTGATGTTGGTTACTGGTTCAATCAGAACAAGTTGACAGTGAATACTGATAAAACTGAGGTAATATACTTCGGTCGAGCAAATAAGGTAAAGGAATGTAAGAAACTTGTTCCTATTAAATTTCAAGGTTACACTCTAAACAGCAAAGATAAGGTGAAATATCTAGGTGTCATCTTTGATGAAAACCTTAACTGGGATGCTCAAGCAAATAATTCCCGAAAAAAGGCTTATTTTAGTCTCAACAAGATCAATAAAATCTCCAGCTGTTTAGACCAAGATACCAAAAAAATGTTAGTGAATGCACTTGTCATGCCTCACATAACATATTGTTCCAATTCTTGGAGCACCATGTCCAAAGCAAATCATCACAAATTTGTTTCTTTGATGGACAAAGTGACTAGACTTGACCCAAAAATAAATCATTCGGTCAAATTGTGGATCACAACAAAGCCTTGATGATGTTTAAAGGGATGCATGACATTGCTCCAAGTTATCTGTGTGACTTCATTTCAAAACGTCTTTAAAACGTCTTATTTTATTTAAATAGAATTTTAGTTTTTGTTCCTTGTTCTTGTTAATTGTTAATGTTCTATCAGTGGCCCCTGATGGAGACAAAGGCCTAACTGTCTAAAAGTTTTGACATTATTCCATGGCCAGCCAGCCACTTTGAAGTCGATAATAGCATAAATAGAAAACGCTCATCGGATGCACTAGTTTTTCCAACTTTTTTATGGATTGAACTTTGCATTTTATCAAATTCTGGAATTAAAAAGGTCATCGTTTTCCCCAAAGGCCTCAGAGTTAGGTTCTAACAAACAATGGTAAATGGGCTAGTTCATAAATCTTTCTTCATCCATATATAAATAAGTATAGCCGAGTTAAAAATTGACCTTGAAAATATTTACGGACTAGAGTAGGTATGTGTTTGGTAACATTGAAACCGAAATTTTATCTAGAATTAATAATAACAAACTTAGATAAAAGAGTTGATAAACAAACAATATGACGAGGTTAAGTACGAAAATCACGACGACGACGAACGGGTTTTGATCCGCAACCTGCAGTGAATATGCATCTGCATTTCTCTAGAACGGGTCTAGAACGAAAAGTTGTGAAAATCTTCCTTCTAAACCAAAAGAGATATTTATTCACAAGTTATATCTACATTGCTAACCTTACTATCCTGGTAGAGAAAGACACATTCCGAGGGTATGGAGCTGCCAAATTGAGCCCATTGAAGTTTTCCGTAGTAAAGTCTCTTAAACAAGTTTGGAGAACGAAGCATCGAGACAAAAATTTGTCTTTTTTATTCAAACAATTTTTAGAGATTTTTGTACTAAAGAACAACATGGTCTCAATTTGGCAGATGAATTATATGTTCCGTCGTCGTGATTTATCTCCGGTACTTAATCTCCCTAAGAAATCTTAGAAACCATACACACCAGTGAATTTCTGAATTCTTCTGTTGCTGACGAGAGCGTTCATCCAATAACATTTTGATGGGTAAGATGACGTCATTCTTTTGAATGTGTGACGCAATCGATGTCAACATACTAAAAAATCAAAAGCAAAATAGATTGAAAAACTAAGTCAATGATTTTTGCAGCAAAATCTTTTCATTTAACGATATGCTTGCTGTCTTATTTTTTTCTGTTTTTTAATAATCTGTCATTTTCTTTGGAAATTTCAAAACCATCATATCCCATATGCATAAGCCCTACCCGAGAATAAAACATTTAGGGAAAAAAATTATTGAAAAATAAAGCGACATGTGTAGAAATAGAACTAACCTCTTTGGTGTCCAGTCATTTTCCTTGATCACTTCTGCATCTGAAAAAACAAATTTTTTAAAATTCAACAAACTTTGCGATAAGATGACACAGGGTTATTACTAAGTCTTTTCCCTGACATTTTGCTAAAAAAAGTGGTCTTTTCCTCTGTCCTTGGATTTGGTTAGAAAATCATTAGTTTTAGGCTATATTATTCATTTTGGAAGTTAAGTAATTTAAAATGTCAATAAAGTAATTTGCAGTGCGTTTTTCATTAATTGGAAGGACCCACCTAGAGGTTCTGAATGAGAAAATTTAAGTATTTAGAAAAATAGAGATTCTTAGATTAGCTAAATCCTTTGTGATTTTAAAGTATTTAGAAAAAAGAATTCCCTGCCTTGGAAAAACCTTTTCAAAAACTCCCTAACTTTTCCAGGTTTTCCCTGACTTTTTCAAAAAACAGAACAATTTCCAAGTTTTCCCTGACCACCCACTGGCAACCTGAAGAACACAGAATAGGGGGAGACGAAGACTCGAGGTGAAAAGATAATAAAACTTACTACTATTCCATAGCACGTAGAGAGGTACGAAACCGTTTGTTTGACGGTTCAAATCCCACGAGGTGGAAATCAATACTTCTCCACGACTGCTGTTTGTCATTTGTCCAACCTAAAGAAAGAGGTATCAAATGCATCAGTTTTGTATTAAATCAGCTAATTTGGGATACACCCCTGTCTCTGTGACTTACTGGAACCCGTCTAACTGGCAACCCCAGTGGAAAAGTCGCTCAAGAAAACCCAATTTTTCCCCAGTGGAAAAATTTGTCACCCCAACATTGAAAATTTGGATGTTCTCTCTCATCCCAGTGTAGGAAGGTAAAGAAATACAAAAAGCCACCCATCCTACTGATGAAAATATGACAAAAGCATCATATGACAAAACATTTTACGACACCACTGGAAAAACATTACCATCTGACCCCACCCACCCAATGAGTTTTGCCTTTCACCCCATTGAGCTTTTAGTACCCACAGGGTTGTTGGGAAGAAAGCAAAGCCCTTTGAAAATCTTTATTATATTAGAACACACCATTTACAGAATTATGAAACAAAGTTTAACATTTTATTGGGAAAGGAATGAATTAAAAAAACAATGATGACAAGATGTTAGCAGTCTGCAGCATAAGAACATGATCTCCGAAGAGATTTCCTTCCAATGGGTTGGCCGAACTATATTTTGCCTCAACCTTTGGGATCTTATGAATTTACACAAAATGGAAGACTACTTTTTCCGAAAGGTACTGAAAATTTGTTACTTCTCAAGAGACCTGCGCTATTTTGCTTCGTCTGAAAATATTGGGGGCCCAATTGGGCTACCCTACCTTTTAGGCAAACCCCCATCCAACTGTCTAAAACATTTTTTAAGGTGCTAACATGCAAAAGTTTACCTCATTCTTTTCCATGGCTTGAAGCAACAATAATGGTAGATGGCTGTGCAAGTTCAAACGTCGAAAGTACCAAACCTGATGCATGAAAACAAGCGAAGAAACATACAGATGTTTTGGACCTGCTAAGTTGGTACCACTTAAGATTTCCGTAGTAAATTCTCTCAAAGGAAATTGGAGAACGAAGTATCGAGACAAAAATTTGTTTCTTTTATTCAAGCGATTTTTAGAGACTTTTGTAATGAAGAACGACTTGGTCTCAAATTGAATTATATGTACAGCGTATTTAATTTATAGTTGCTCAAAATTATCTTTAATGATAAAGACGCCGTGGTACAGAGGCTATCGACCTTGATTCCTGTACAAGAGACTAAGGTTCGATTCCCACTTGACAATGAGCACTACATGGAAGAGAAATTGAATCGTCTTTAAATGTCATAAAAAGTTCCTGTTTCTGATGCACTTAAAAATGTCACAAAGAAATCTTTAAAAAACCCATAAAATCCTAGTTTGGATACCCTACTGAGTTTTGCTAAGCTGCACACCTGCTCTTCAAATTCTCAGTATGGTGACAAGCTTAATTATTCCAAAACAAACTTTTATAATTTATTCCTCATCAAAATGTAAACATTCCATTGTTTTACAACTTTCTTGTTTTACGTAATTTTTCAAAAATATATTTTTTGCCCTGAAAACTAATGACGTCATTTAACAGGTGGCCAGATGAGAAAATTAGGCGTGTCTCTTGAAAATCTAATTTTAGACATCCTAAAGTTCATCTCTGCCAAATTTCAGCCTTTAATCACCATCTGAAGTATTGTTGCATTTTTATGTGTTAGAGAAATTGTACTTTTATATGTCTCGCCAAGAGCTGAATTTGCAAAATGTAAACAAAAGAATCTTTTGTAATGAATAGAGAATAAAATGTGGAGCAACACACATTATCCGTTTTTTTCTTTTCCTGTTTAAAAATTTGAATGGGTTCTTTTTATTTAAATTTTGCTTGCGCCAGCATAGACGCGCCGGCCTCAATATATAATGCTTTTAACAGACCCCACCCAGGTTCTTTGTTTGGGATGGTTCGCTATCATTCATCTCTTAATTTTGTAAAAATTTAGAACTGATCAACAAATATAGGCACAAAGCATCAGGAAAAGATTTCGTATCAAACTCACCAAATTCCAATACAGAATTGGTTTTTCTTCTACGAACTCTTTAGATTGTATCAGAAGACCTCCATCATTACTGTTGGCCAGCAAGTTTTCCAATTCTTTACGCAGAACCAACGGGCTGAGATATGGAACGGAGTTGATTATTTTTTCTTCAACTTCGCCAACTCCTGCTAGATGAGCACAAAGAAACAAAAATATGCATACAGTTGTTGGTATCTCGAACTCCCAAAGTAACCGACAAATTTTTGGAATTTTACGAAAAACAATTCAATCATCAACTTGATCAGACAAGGCACTTTGCACAACTAATTAATGTGCAGAAGTAGAAGTTCCTTTGTAAAAAGGGAAAGATTAAAATGAAGAAAGCTAGAGAAGGTGAGTTTTCATTCAATTTTTACCTTAAAAAAACCAAAATGTTTGAGATAAGAAGCATAATGAGGTAGCGAGCATTTTTTAGCCTTTAATTACTTGTGAAACTTTAGGGACCGATGAAAAAATTCGAGTTAGTGAAAGTTCGAGATAACGGGCTTCAATTGTAAATTCTTTATAGTCCTTCGGGTATATAAAAAAAGGATTCCCATTGACGCAAAAGAACGCAGAAAAATCCAAATAGTTCATCATAAACTCTTCTGGCACGCAGCATTACCTGTGTTGATATACATGGATCCGCTACTTGCGCTGCTTGTTTTCCGGTGTTTCTTAAACTTTTCCGAAGACGCAGGGCTTGAAGCCACACTGTTCGGTACACTTTGACTGAGCGAGACAAGGTCTTGATTGGCCGGCTGAATCAGCATCGGGTTACTTGCTACAGGAACCTGACTAAGTGAGGCAAGACCGCGATTATCAGATTGAATGTCAACTAGACCGCTCACTACGTCCGGCTGGCTTAGCGAGACCAGATACTGATTTGAAGGCTGAGTAAGCGAGACCAGATCATCGTTAGCGGATGGTTGTGTTGAAGTGTTCTCTAGCAACGAAATGTCTTGATTTCCAGGTTGAGCTTCTCCTCCGCTAAAGAAATCAGCCAATGCGTCCGCTTGGTTCTCCTCCTGGGGCGTGGAAGCTTTCTTGGATTCGTCCTTCGCAAAAATACCGAAAGGATCTGCGTCGGAGGGTAACGTTGTCGTTGTCTTTCTGGTGGTGGCCTGTTCGGAAGGTATGGTTTTGGGGATGGACTGGTTGCTGGCAAACATTTCGTTGGCGCTGTATTTAGAGAGGTTTGAACTGAGACTGTTGACGCTCCCAGTTGTTTTGTTAAATGTTGTTGATGCTACACCACGATAGTCCTGAGAGAGAAAGAGGGTCGAATTATGAGGGGAAAAACTAACGAACACAAATGTTTATTCATGATAACCATTACGTAATCTTTACTACGGGAAAGCTGGGTGTTTGCTACTAGTTTTTACTGTTAATAATTTAGGGAATGGATATTAAGAAAAGACAAAATGTAGTATTCTAGGAGACTGGGAACTACTACTCGGTAACCTAGTAACCGGTAACTTAGCAAGTAAGAGACTGATCTATGTTGCTCAAGAAAGTGAAAGACCGTAAGGATACATGCTCGGCCAGGGTGCCTAAAAACAATAGACCTTTTGTCCTAAATAAAACACCGAACACCGAACACCGTCGGAAATTCGACTTGGTGTCCGCTAATGGAGCTGTCCGCCTTTTTGGGTGTCCGCTAATTGGAGCTTCGACTGTATCATTATACAAGAGCCACAAAGATGTGGTCAAATATTTCCTCTCATAGCTCAAAGAGTACTTCTTGGTACCAATTTTTGCATTAATTACACCCCTCCCGGTTACGATACTTCTTAATTTGAAAAGAATGTAGTCCCTACCCTGTTATTAGACCCTCTCCCCCATAATTAGCTTAGTCGGAGTATCACTCACTTGAAGTATAC